>QJNS01000166.1:0-174668 GCA_004154925.1 Monosporascus cannonballus | reverse complement strand
CCGCCCCCGCCCCCCGCCCCGCCCCCGCCCCCCGCCCCCCCCCCCCGAGGCTGGGTAACCTCCATATTCGCCGGTGGCTGCCGAGACGACCGCCGGGTACGGAGGGGCAGACTATCGATTATACACGGAAGTGCTGAAGCAGCGCTCCTTCAATCGGGCATCCTTCGTACTCTATAGAAGATCGGATATCTAATGGAACACGTCGCAGTGCGCATGCAGGCAAGACAGCTCCGTCTTGGCCCTACTTGTTGGCAAGGCTATTTATTAACATGAGCGCCTCCGTATTACCGGTCGTTATCCTCCCACGCAGTCCACTCCGAAGTCCAAATCTGCTGACCCGTCTCGAGTCCACTAACTGAACTATTATACTAACCTTGAGTACATAGGCGCTCGTTGAAAGGTCAACTCGTCTAGTCTCATCATTACGAACTCTATACCTCACGAAAGCCCATCTCTTCCCGTCTTACCTTTTCTTTGCTCCATGTCATTTGGAGGTTGTCGACATCGACTATGCCAGGACCCCGCGCTCGCCAAGCTGGAATTCTGTCTGAGAGCTGATGCTCTTCTGTGAATCAACCAATCACCCTTGCTATCCCGGGAAGATCTGCAAGGGATGTTCGCAGCAGGCCTTAGCGGTTCGTCCTGACTGTCAGGCCCGCCGGATTAAGATAAAACATTAGCGTGGGCTCTTCGCTATTGCAACCTCCCGTGAGTGTTGCCAGCGAATTGGTGGTACGGCTTCAACACTCTGAAGTCGCTTAAAGCGTTTTATGTTGAACCAAACACCTTGATCACATGTGTATGGCAAGTTCCTTTTGGGTTTTTAGCCGATATTCATAAAAGTTATGATTTCTACCTTGACCTTCTTGTTGCGGCAAGCGGCCGCATCCCCACATGTCCATGGCTACCGTCCCTGCCCACGCCGAAAAGCCATTGGCGGAATTTCCTTATAGCGCACCTAGATATTCGTACGGCTTATCTTTGTCACTAAACTGTCCCCCCGCTCAGTCAACTTCTTCTCAGAGAGCTCGTCGATATTCACACCAGTTTTGAACTGATGTGAGTTATGACAGGCAAGCAGGTAGACGCGCATGTCCAACACTCCTCGCCGAGAGGTCGCAATATAGTGGACCAGGATTCAGATGATGGCCTATTGGAAAGTCTGGGGTTACAGACAAGAGTTCCGCCGAGCGTTCACTCGATGGAGCACCCTCAGCTACGCCATTGCCGTTTTGGGCGTCCTGTTATCGGGTTAGCCGTTCATGGGTTCCTATAAACTTACAAGGCCCAATTCTTCACATTATCGTTACAGTGCCCGCCATCTGGGGCACCCCTCTGGCTTCTGGAGGGCCGGGCATGGCGGTTTGGACCTGGGCCTCCGGACCTTTCTTCTCGTTATGCACCACCTTATCAGGTATGTTGCTCAGGCACTATATCGCTCTCCTCGTTTCTGATGGATCCTAGTTGCCGAGCTGATCTCCGCGTACGCGACATCGGGTGGGATGTATTTCATCACCAAGCATGTGTTTCTCCCTGACAAGGTGCCAATTGCTGCGTGGGTCATAGGCTAGTCGAACTTCCTCGGCCAGTAAGCCTACGCCGCAATTTCTTTAAGACACAGAGGGCGTTGAAACACAGTGCTGGGATCGTTTGCCATCTCCATTGCTCTTCTTGTCCTCACCCCCCAACAAGCTTCCGGCTAGCAAAGTCTTCGGAAACGTCACAGACGGTTCGGGATGGAATAGCAGGGTTTCTCCATTTTGATAGGGTATCTCAGCGTAGCTTGGGTTCTCAACCAAAAGCCGGGATGTCTATGGCTTCACTGCGTCATCGGCTAATTTAAAGGGGTAGATCATGACAGACTACGACGCCACGGCCCACATGTCGGCAGAGCTCCATGATGCTGCTATCAGTGCGCCCGTAGCTATTGTCCAAGCGATTGTGGTCTTCTGGTTCTTCTGTTGGCTCCTGAGCATAGCTTTTGGATTCGGCACCGCCGATCTCGACGGCGTGCTTTCCTCCCCCTTGGGCAACCCTGCCGCTCAGGGTTTTTATGAATGTCGGCGGTAGAGCAGGATTTGACCATGAGATTCTGGATGTGCGATGCTTTTGGATACCCGAACATGTTCTGCTCTCGCCAGGGACCAAGCCCTCTCATTCCACCAGTGAGCCCCCCTTACAATCCCGCGATGCGGGTCTATTAAGGAGGTGGAGGCATCTTAGGCATACTAGGAATACATATATAAACCATACATCGCTTGAACCAACACAGTTCGAGCGCGCGATCTTTTGCCAAGTCTAATAGGCATATAATCAGTTACACACAGACGCCCCTTTATAGCGTATGGGCAGTCGTCATATTCTGCTACCGCTTCAACCTGATTGCCCTGGGCAGCACGCAGACCATCAACGGCATTCTCGGTGCTACAGCGCCGGCTATGGGCCTATCGTACGTCGCGGTAATTGCGGCCAGGGTGTATTATGACAAAGAGTATCAAATCAACATGGGACCGTTTACGCTCGGACGCTGGCCAAAGCCCATCAAGGTCGTGGCGATCGTCTGGGTCATCTTATTCTTACCGCTGACCTACCCAGTGACCGCGCTTAATATGAACTATGCGCTATGCATCGCAGCATTTATTGCTCTATTCGCTATTACCTGGTGGTATATTGAAGCTAAGCGAATGACATTCATGAGTTTCTTAGGCACAACTGGGCTAACCCTCTTTAGGTTTTATATCGGACTTGTCACACTTACTAAGGATCAGGTGCACAGCTCTTGAGGGTATATTGACTTGTCTAAAGCTAGGAAGCGTTGATCCCACTTGTTGTGGGCGATCCACTGATATAGGGCTCCGGAAGGGAATAACAATCACCCGAAGACCCTAGCCAGGGGGCCCCTTTTCTATGACAGGACTATAAACGGAAGTGAATTGAGACTCGATCAGAAGACCAAAAATGCACACCACGGGGAATCAGCTCTTCGCTCTAGTGTAAGGTTCACATGGCTAGTCTGAACCAGTCCTGAATATCGCCGACAATGGGCGTACCTGAAAACCGCAGGAATATTCTCAGACAGGACCCCCAAGACAACTCGTTTTTCGGCGTATGCAGCTATGTGATACCAACTAAATACATATGGGGCTATTGTAAGTGTCGTGATATCTGTTAGAATAGGGGTTAGAATAGGGTTAAGATGACCCACACCTATGTAGATATAGCTTTGCAGTCCCGAAGCCCTTACGACTATGAAATTTAACTGGCATTAACCCTATGTTTGTTTCTATTCTAAAGTTAGCTCTCCATAAAATCATATCCATTCTAATGTCGATGTTTGGGGATAGTTACTCCGGTAGCTGCGTTGATCCTATGACCGACAGAACAATTCTGCTTATAATTTTGATTTTTATATCATCCAAAATGAATCATGCATAATGGCACATTTTAATAGTTCGTCATCTACCTCGAATGAATTCTTACCGCCGGCCCTTTGGTCATTTTTATATGGCGCCGTGATATGTGTGGTTGCTAATGAAATTCGGTGGTCCCTAAGGGAGACAATAGGACCCCAATATCCGCATCTATGTAGCTGCTCTCACACTATTCGCACCTAGATCATCCAGAACAACAAGAATTGCAATGCGTTTCTTCACATGTGGGAATCAATTACTCCAGCTCTTCCGTTCTTGTGACTGCTCTACCCTACGTGACACATGGTAACCCTTAGCCGTAGCTGTATAACCATTGTCCATGACTTGTGTATTGCATGATGCCTCGATGGTAGAAGGACTGTCGAGGCTGCAAAATTTGGGGTCCAAGAGTGGCGCCCTCTATGCGCATCCCCGGGGAGGCTGAGAGATGATCAAGCGCGTCCGTCGACGAATCTTACTGCTGCCATCTAGCCGACTTCTTTATTTATGCCTCCATCGGAGTTTTCTCTAGAGCCTGATCACCATGTTACATTGAATTCACAGCGTAATGGTAAAGTGTGAAGGTGTCGGGCCATCGATCTCCGAAGTTTTCCGCCCAATATGGTACATATATCATCGCGGCTGAGGTCATCGACGCTTCGACGGTCCGTATGGCGGCGAATTGTCTTCTGCAGGTCCCTAATTTCTTTGACTTGCTGATCCTCTGTCGCAGAAGGCTCTCGGGGGGTCCAAGGAGGACAGTTCCTGATAAGTCCCATCTTTCTGTGCGTTGCATACATGAACGAGCCCGGGGGAGGACGCAGCAGGACCTCGAGGCGGGCGTGGTTGTGGAAACTATCTATGAGGCGATCCTTCCTCTGGCCGAATAAGAGGGAGATGTCCTCGGGGGTATCCTTTCCTGTAACCACGAGATGTCGCTAGCGGCTCTCATTAGCATTAGGTCTTATCTTGGAGAGGAGGGGTCAAATACAAGAGACGTTGGAACCCGCAATTGGCAGTCTGGAGTCTGAGTCCGATGGCACTAGCTAGAGACTGAGCTCTGGGGTCACGTGCTGCTATCTTGACGTAATACTCCCGAGGGTCGAGAGACAGAGAGCTGGCCCCGTTGCTGGTTACATGATTGCAGGACAGCTCGTGGTCTTTCCAATTTTCCTTTCGGCAAGATCTGCAGCAGTAACGGGCTTGCCTGCATTCAGCATAGAGTAAAGGACGGTCGAAGAAGGTCGTCTTGCAGTGAGAGTTGCCGCACTTGGCCGCCACCCCAGTCTTAGGTTGATCCATCGTTGCACAGGTTGAGGGCGCCTCGACAGAAGCTGCTCAATATTGAGAAGGCGAACTTGCACGAGAGCTGAATTAATTTGATTGCAAATACGAGGGAAGAGTTGCGGTTGCCTGCAAAAGCCCCTTTGTGTAATCAATCCGACAGGTGACAAACATGTGGCGGGTGTCTGCTATATTTGTATGACTGCTGGTACCGCGGTGGTGATGATTCAGGTGCTTAAAACATGTGGATGATATCATGATACGGTCCACGAGTTTCCCACTGAGGCCCTGTGGACACTTGGAAGTGAGGTATATATATATAGATAGACAATCTTCCATGGATAAAAAGTTCTTTTTTGACCTGCCTCTTGCCAGATTTACTTCTGTCAGGATATCTATCCATTTACTCCTCGGAAACTCCAGATGCCAACCCTTTTATATAGTAAGTAATTGTCTAAGCTTTTCTAGTGTAGTTGCTTCCTTCCGTGGCGGTTTGCGTTCTGGTTATTCGCCCTGAAAGCTTACGCAACAAACAGTTTGATGATACCTTTCAGCATGCGCGAACGAGAACTCCGCCATGGTCTCCTTCCGCGGCCGCTCCTTGATGCTCTCGCCATCTGCGATGTAAATCGCCGGAGCCATATTCATCGCTCCGCAATCAATCATATGATTCACGGGTGGGACGAGGGTAGATCAGGTTGAATTGACCCACGGCTTCAATCATTGTTCTGAGAGATACTGCCCGCGCGTCTCGGTCCCGAGCCTCACTCCGTCCTAATGAGAATTAGGGTTATTATTTGAAGAAAGTGGTTATAGTCGGGATTTTCGTTGAACTAGGAATAATTTACATTGTGGCACAAGCACCTCTAAGGAAGGACCAATGCCTGCCTTTCCCTCATCCCGAGCCTTGTCGTCTCTGCGCCTCAAACTCACATTCAGCGTTCTCAATCCCATCGCTGAATCCTGCAGGGAAACCGTACCCTACTATGTCTGATGGGACTGGCCCCCGTACGAATCCATGCGCAATCCTTAGGCTCACACCGGAGTGTCTCGCAATGCGTTGCAGGTGTGTGATTCAGAGAAGAATTTCCTTAAAAAAGGCTCTAAGTTGAGGTCCTTCGCAGCTACCATAGGGACATTACCGAAGGCCCTCTCCATACGGGCAACGCAGTGAGTGGGCTTGGTAGTCCTGAGGGACGTGAATGGCCCCTTGAGGACCGACTCGACACATTCCGAGTATGGACAATACTAAGGGTCACCACCGCGTTGGAAGCGTAATGATAGCTTGGATGCCGGGAGGCCTTCCCTGGCTATATCGTGCGTAGTCGGCGCTTTCTTCCTGCTTGCGGGTAATATCCCTTGTCTTTGGTCAGACTGGCCATTCCCCGAACAACTCTCGCGGTAGCCTTCTCTGTTAGTTGGCGGAGCAGTTCTCCATGGTTATCAAGATCGATAAATTGAGATATTAACGTCAGAGATTACATTTGCCAAGTGGCTGGGGAGGGGTGGCTTGGAAATTAAACGTTTGTTATGGTTACAGAGGCACCTGGAACCCAACGTAGTGTGGTACAGTAGTGCGACTGTCCTCGCCTTCCGAAAGAGAGCCCAAAGATCCTCTCTGCCTTAACCCAAGCTCGTCGATTAGCCTGGTGGAGGGCTTCGTGAATCGAAAATTTGACTTCAAGCTGTCCCAGGATGGATCGTTTTAGTGACCTACTTTATGGAAATAGGGGCGGATTAGGAGATTACCGTAGGTGTCAGCATAGTCAGGTGTTGGGCTCGATCATGGCCCCGACAGAAAACGAAGAATAGTCCCTTTTGAGTAAAACCAAATTGCCACCACTGGGTCAATCGTAGGCAGGTCGAGTATGCTGGAGCTGAATCCACAGGCATGGTGGTGCCCGTGACGACCGCATTTCACGCTGCCATCAATCCAGGACCATTAAGATACTCCAACCTATGATTCCATCCATGATGAAAATTCCCGGAAGGAAGCGGCTTTCTCAATTTCCAACTCGCATCTAGTGGCCATCCGTTACGGAACTAGGGCATGGTTGGAGCCTTCATGTATTGGTTCTCGAGAGGTACTCCGCATTCCTGGTAAGTTTAATATCCAGTAACGGCATTCTCCATGAAGCATGCCATTTTCTAGCTCAATTCCTAAGGGTAATAAATTTGGAAACTCATGATAGGCCTCAAACTGCCGCGAGAAGGTGCCTGACACCGATGTTTATTGTCTGCGAGATCCGCAGGGTGAAGTTTGACGTTGTCGCTAAGCAACACAGGCCAAAGCTCTCAGATCCAGATCAAATATCCCCCACGCACTGTAATGGTTCATTCCTGTCGCGTAGCTGCCCACCTACAACATCATCTACCGAGGAATGGGCGGGGGGGGAGTGTTCGGAAGTACTTGAGATGTACGAAGTACGCAGTAGGAAACGAGACGGCTAATCGGAACGTTGCCAACGACAATGGTGGTGACTTCGTAATATCAATGCTCCATGTATTGTCGCAGCTTAAGCCTAGCCCTACGAACGCCGAACCGATGTCCGTCCACAACATCACCTAGGAACAACAGGCAGGATGTCGAGGGACCTTCCTTCTGACCAGACCCGTAACATTTTTTTTCCGCTTCTGCAAGGACGTAAAGGGTGGGGAACCGAGAGAAGAGATCGCAAATTGGTAGTGCTCATCGGTGCTGTGTATCCGATGTGTGAGTAGCTATGCGTGGGAGAGGTGAGAGCGGGAGCGCAAATGCGTCCATACCTTGACAAATCCAACGTCGGTGGCCTTTTCACGGAAGCACTGACGGCACAGGTTGAGGCCGTACTTGCGGATCAGACCAGCCTTGTGGGTGCAGACGCGGCTATGCGGAACCCGTTAGTATCGAATGCCCGCCTCTCTGAGCTCGATTCTCGCTAGACATACCAGGAACGCGAGCCCTTGCCGTAGCCATGAGGGCGGCTTCCCCAGACGGAATCGTGCGACATGATGCTTGGACTTTAGGCGACGGCGACGTGCGAAAAGTAGTTTGGCGACCGGTTCGGGGTTGTTGGGTCGGTTATTGTCGTGGAATGCGGGTGGTTGAAGGCTTTTTTGTTTGTGAATGTTGTTGGACGGAGTTGTTGGTGTGGGAATTTTCCAAAGTTGCAGGGAATCTGTGAACCCTAAGAGTGGGGCCATTGGTGAAGGCGGGATGGTCACGTGTGATGGGCGAAAAATGGGGCAAGCATGGTCGGTGCTCAGTAACGAGCCAAGACCGACCCGCATGGGAAATTAGGGGGCTAACACAATTGACGAGGGCTACTGGGAACTGTAACAACAAGATGGCATGGTTACATCGGAAAGAGTCTTCGAATTCATATGATGACTTTGAGAATACATAAACCCTCGGATTGTGGCTCCTTCTACCGATGGTCCACGAATTCTCCTATTCGCATTATCATGTGATGCGGCCTCGCACTGAGAATAGCAGTAGTTTGTCTCATCAAGCCATATTCTTATTTTGGCATACGGTAAACGCTGCCCCCATAATCATAAATCAAGGAAGCTCCGTCATGACTTAACCGCGGTGATTTGTCCATGGGGGCTTCCCTGCCCCGGCACCCGACCGCCGAGCCCCCCAGCGCCGACAGGCAATTTCGACCCAGTAATCCCACCTGAGTCCCGTTCTGACTCCGGCTCGGGCGCTGTTCTAAGCGGTCCCTGCACGGGTGAGGGCATTATTCAACTTGGGTGGCGCCTCCTTCGAGCATTGCGCCTCCGGTCTTGGTCCATCATCACCATGAGGTAACCGGTTAAAGATTTTCGCCTACAGAAGACGGGGACAGCTAGGAGACACCCTGGTTTAACTTACATTGCGAGGCTATCGAAACATTGCCTACAACTGCGGGGGGTGCACAATGTTCATGTTATCCGACATATCGCCAAACGCCCAGCGCCATGCGTTCCTAATCCCAACAACCGCCCACTCTACTAAGCGTACATAACCAACCTCTTCCATCAACTGTTCCCTGTTGGGTCGTGTCCTCTAGGAAGCGGACCCGCCGCTCCCATCCTGATCGTAGGTCGCGTTGGTAAGCTCACAAACAAGATTCTCTTGAAATTCTCTGATTGCTTCATCGCACTCGGGACACAGACTGGTTCTCTCGCCTGGAACTGTCCACTCTCCCTCGTCTTTCCCACAGGCACCCAACTTTCCCCCGGCTTCGATGGCCCTTTCGCAAATCATCGGAATATATTTCTCGTCGTACTGCCGTTCGCAGCGCTGGCAGTGAACGGGCCGTATCGCAATGTGGCACATAATTGTCTGGTTTCACTGGTCTTGCTCCGTTTTCTTTAGCTTGCTTGAGGTGCTGCTGCAACAGTAGGAGGTAGGTTAGTGTGAATCCCTGGCGCCATCAGAATTGTTTTATTAAAGACTCACAAGCAACACAGGAAAGTGGTGCTGATGGAACGGTCGTGAAGGAAGAGAGACTATGTATAATTAGTTGCACCCTAAATGTGCAATTGCGCAGCACGGTTGACAAGGCAGTCGAGACTGTATGAGCAAATTAAGAGAGCCGTATTGCCGAAGAAACAATTACGAGACAGCAAGACTCAGACTGACGCTATCCGTATTTATAGAGATTTACGTTGATACTAACTAGCTTGTACGAATCCCAGGAATCAATTATTCGCTGTTGCTGCTGTTCTCGGTCGTTTCTAGCTACCTAGTAGTGACTGCCTGACCTTTTGATCGCTACCCAAATATCGGACGATCCAACATTATAGATAAGACATGATTCAGAGCTCCCATTACGCAGTCAACTCTCTGATATCTTTCATATACATCGTATATGGATGGAAACGGAGCTTAATATACTCATTTTCTGGCAAAGATTAAGAGGAATAACGGTGCAAGGAGTCGCGGGCCGTATAAGCCCGGAATCTATAGATAACCGCTCACATGGCTAATGGGTGGTAGAATAGAATAGATCTTCAATGGTGGATGCTGAGCTCCCCCCTTGCTGGTTTTATCGTAGCGATGTACAACTCAGGTCTAGATCAGAAATCCTGAATCAAGTCTGCCGAACCATACCCTGTTCGCCTCATTTCCCTCAATACATATCCTCAATATAGTGCAGTCTCATCCGGTGGAACGCTTCTGTGAATGGCCCAGCTGGGAACATGTGAGAAGATGGGCGAAGTCAGCCCAGGACTCCTTGGGTTGGGTCTAGTGGTTTGAGTGACAGTTGGAACCGGTCATCTACGGGGTTTAGAGGTGGAATGAGTGCATTGAGGTCGGATGAGGAACTAAGCCTGCGGCCCCGGACCTAGAGCTACCTCATATAGAGATATAATCATATTATAGGCGCTTCGAAGCCTTTCCATGTGTTGCAGAAAAGGGGTAGCCTTGTTATCAAGACTCGAAGCCATTTAAACCCTAAGAAGAACCTCATTCCGGAGAGCCCATATTATATATCCGACGGAGGGCGACAGGACGGCACCCATAGCAATCCCTCTCTGTTACCTTGTCAAAAGCCAAATTAATACCACGATCCTACCAATAAGCAAACCCTATATTACGCTGATTTGCCTTTCAAAGGAACGCGCCCCGTGAGCTATTACTGAGAATTGTTATGGGTGCTGTCTTGTCGCCCTCCGTCGGATAGAGCTTCCTAGCCATTGCTCCCTAGAGCTCGAATACAGTCAGACAATTATCACTTCCCTCACTCTATATGCAACTTTATCTTCCGATCAGCTTAACTGAGACACCGTGCCAGCACCATTGAATCTTGATATCACGGCCCTCTCTGCGGCTCAATCACACCACCAAGATCCTTAAGCAGAGGGGCTAGGATTGCACTAAACCCGCCGCGCTAGTAAGAAATCGATCAACCTAAGGACGTAGAAGTGCAGCTTAATCCAGTTTAAGCAGATGCTATTATCGGTTTCTTGATGCGGAAATCCCCGAGCCAGTCTCCCTTATTTACAGGAGCCTGAGGATATCGGAACCGCTTAAAACAACCATAACCCCCAATATACCCTTTTCGTAATTTACCAAATCAGTTAATCATGCGGGCAAATGGCTATTCGAGTGGGTAAATTGCCGCCATGCTTGGAGCCTCCTGATCATTCTATTTCTTTTTCTAGCCCCCGGAACTATATATGATAACAATATAAGGGGGATGGAGGAACAAAAAGCTTTGCAAGACCGATTACATTTTGCTTTAGGACGGCCCCCATGGCATCAACTTTTACAAGCTTCCGGACATTCTTGCCCTGGATTATGATCCCTCAAGTTGTTATTGTTCTCTTAAATTCCTCCAGAGCCACTCTAGGGCTGGAAGAGATGGAAGGCGCCCTTCCTAATTCCGATCTTGACGCTGGGTGCAAAAGAGCCGCCCCGAGTAGGCCTGGGAGAAAGAGGAAGAAGCGCCACGAGTGATGGAGGTCCCTCTTGGGTCATTTGCGGAGACCTAGCCCCTTCCCGTTCGGATTTCTCTCTTCTAATAAAGACGGTATCCAAGCCACCATTCCTAATCTTTGAGTTTGCTCAGACGTTTCTGCAAACAATCTTCGTGGAACCGACACGACCATAGATCTCCGTAAGGATATGGGTGTTCTCGTGGGGAGGGTGCCCTTTTGTTGCATATCTGATAAAGGGATTGCCCCCGATCGAACGCCTCTGAAGAGCCCGGATCCGGAGGCAACGGGGACTCGACGAGAGCTGATCAGATAATATACGGATTGTCTGTCGTAATGGCAAGGCTGAAAAAAGATTGACAAGTACTTTGAGGAGGACGATACTCGCTGTAGTAACTGTAATATCGTCTATGCTGAGTGTCTAGAAATGTTATGAAGCAAGGGGGAATGAAAAGGGAACGACAGACAAGGAAGTAAGGGAGCCACACGTTATGTGATGTGTGTGTGTCAGGGGTGGGTTGAATACCCGTTGGATTTCATACTAATTGACCAGCCTCTGGCTGGGGAGAGCTGCATCTATATACAGAGAAGTGGTGTGGGTCGTCATACCCCTTTACTCCAACGGTGTGTCAAAAACAAGGCCGCGGGGCAGAAGGGTGGTTGGAGGGGTCTCAGGAGTAGGTGGTTGAGGGTGAAAGGCTCTTTACTGCAGTGACGAGCTACGTGTTGGCTCGTTATTGCTGGTGGCAGTATATGTGAAGACGAATGAGTATATCAGAGACATAGAACAGGATTCGAAGCGGTGGCTTCAGAATACAGTGAACTGTGGACAATGGGACATTTCTACAGAAACTGAAGCTCACTTCAGTATTCTGTATCCTGTTTGTTGTTGGACTGAAGCACGGGCAAGGTAGGTGATGCCTGCTTTAGTATAACAAAGCATCCGATCACAGAGAGGAGAATTGGTAAGGAGTCATAAGTCCGAACGCATCCTGTTTGGTAGCGTGAGAAGTTACCGCAAAGGATAGGTCGTTCTTGCCTGGCTTGATTTGAGATGCCGGAGGTACGTCACATAGGAAGTAGCGTTGGTAAGGCGCGGTAGCGACAGAGCGAGAAGTGAGCGGAAATTGACCGCAGAAAGGCAGAGGGCAATTAACCCAATGATGGAATAAGCGACAACCTAACAAGTATACTGACGACGGTTAACGGTCGAAAAAGCACAGAGTTGAGGGATGTAGTTGAGAGATGTAGAGTTGACAGGTCTGTCCGTTCGAGCTATGTGTTCGGCATGTGAGAGTTGAAAGTGTAAGGAGTCTAGTAATTAGCTAAATGTGAAGAAAATTGGGGAAGTAGTGCTGATAACCGTAGCACCGAGTCGTAATAATCAGCGTCTCATAATTTTCGGTATGATAAAAAGGCGAGTGAAACAAGGCTAATGGTCACATATCAGTAGAAGCGTGAGAACAACAAGTATAGAATAGTGATGATGTACTGAGATTGGGGGCTAATAGCGGAAGGAAGCAGGAACCTAGAAACACAGCGTGTTTTGGGGGGTTAGGTAGATTGGCCGGTAATCGCTCTGGTTCCAAAGTGGAAAGCGGTGGGAAAGCGGGCGAGAACTCGAAAGTGTTAGAATAGGGGTAATATCGCCCCACACCACTTTTGTATATAAGATGTGTAGCCGTCCCCAGCTGGAGGCTGGTCACTTAGTATGGAATTGTCAGACCCAGCTGAAGTCGATCAAACAGCTAAGCCTTGGCTTAGTTTGATCACCTACTGAAACAAGGCTACTTTATGCACCCCCGGTATCTTTTCCTCTTAGCTACAGTTATATTTACATGTATAAAAGGAGGGTTCGCTACCCTCACCTTCTAGCTAGGACCTTCTAGAGGTAATGCAACCTTTAATACACCTTTTCTTCAGTTATATGCTTCTGTGTGTGATGCAGGGTCTCATAGGAATCCAACGAGCATTCAAACTATCTTTGACAGAAAGCGGGAAGATGATTCGAAACAATGCAAGAGAATAAGAGTGATCATTACGTGGCTAGACGAGAGGGATTTGCATCGACCGATTGGGGATGGCAGGCCCGGGAAATACACGCACATGCACACTTACGGGAAAGACTAAGTGGTTACTGGAGGTCCAGTACAGCTTTGACGAACGTGCAGTGACCCTCTGAATCGAAAGTTTCAAGTTCAAAGTGGGCAGCAACAAGAAATGGGCACATGGAGTGAAATTGATGGAGGGGGAGGTGATTGAAGAGGGCGGGTAATGAAGGGTGATACACTTTGTCGCCTATAGGACGGCAAAGAAGAAGATGATGAGCAGAGAATTCGTGGGCAAGAAGGCAAAAGGATTATTTTCAACTAACCCATCTACCCTGTAGCAAATAGGACATGGGCATGGATTAATGTGAGTGGGAAAAAAAGAGGGAAAAGAATGATATGGGCAGTGAGAAGTCATAATGAAGACTGTTTGCGAAAGCTTAATTAAGTATACAGAGCCTAATCCGGTCCATCATAAAGAGGGGAATGGATAAGGGAGGAAGAAAGAAGTGGAAACTGCGTAACGATGAATAGTTCACAGTCATGATATGATGATCTTGAGCTAGGGTTGACATCCGGAGAGGATGAAGACGAGCTAGTTTAAAGGAAAATGGAATGAGGAACCACCGGGGTAGACTCTCAAGGGATTAACACGGGAGGAGTATGGATTGGGCTTATGTATGGTTCCGAAGCCGCGTGCTTTAAACGACAACAGCAGCAGGTTGATACAATTGTCAGTTATTGGGGTTGCCGAAACGGTTTATTGATGTGACGGCTTGGGGTTTAACCAATTATTAAACCTTAGTCGTACGGGTTTATGTTGGCAGAAGTGTTGTGGGAATCTGAGCAATAGATATAGTAATCGTATTACGTCTCGTAATATTAAGGGTGCCTTAAGTAACGATATTATATTATAAGCTAAAATTATTTAAATTATAGAAGTAATTAATATATATATATATTAATTCTTATTATTATTGCTTATTTTTGCTTAACCGCGCTTAATAATTTTTTGCTAAATAATTACTTAATGCTAATTAATCGTATTTAGCAGATTTTTATTAAATATTTATTACGTAATCCCGGGGGTGGTCCGTATTATTCTCGTTAACCGTTTTCTAAGGCCAAAACCCGTTAGGTTATAATACGATTTTCCTTTTCCCCAAATTTTACCTTTAAGATTTTATTTTTCCTGGTAAATGTTATTAGTTCTTTATTATGTCGGGTCGTATTGTTAAAAGTTATCGTTAGGTCTTTTTTATTATTCGTCGGCAGAACCTGCTTTTTATTTTTGACGATTTTAATTTTGAACTTATGCCGTATTTTTTATGTTTTTTTAAAGGTTTAAAATACGAAATAATAAAAAACGTTTTAAAATACAAAGTTTACGTTAAACGTAAATATTTTTATAATAGAACCGGCGTCCTTTTTTCTTTTTTGAAAAATATCTGTATCGAAAATTAACGTTTAAAATAAAAGAAAATTCTTGCCGAAAAACGTTTTTTAAAGTTGTAAAAACGTTATTAATAAAAGATAAATAAAGTTATCGCACGTTTAATCCGTTTTCGGAAATAAAAAGCTTTTTTTCGTTCAAAAAGAATAAAAATGGTATAATGGAAATTGTAATCGTTCGAAAAACCGAAGGAGCAAAAGCATTAAGAGTAGGTTATCGCCGAAGTTTTTATAACCGCATTAGTTTTTTCGGCTGGTTCCGTAAATTGGTCTGGTATTAGTAATACCGATTAGTCCGTTAAAAATACTAATTAGGATGCGATTATTTTTGATGGTTCCGTTATTGCTGGTAAAAACTTTTTAATAGGCGTTAAGCGTTAATAAAGTTTTTAGCGGGTTTTCAGGTATTTTCGGAATCCGGGTATTTTTTTTATTTAATTAGGTATTAGGTAAATCCGTTTTGTTTTTATATATCGAGGATTTTTTTATTTCGTATGTTTATTTGTTTTTTTATTTTCATATTATTTTGTACCGTATGTATCTTAATTATATCTGTTATTAATTCGAATAAAAATATATGAAAAATTAAATAACATTTAACTTTTGGTGGAAATTCTAATTAATAATTATTTTCTCAAATTCTTTGTAACGATTTTGTATAAATCGATATATTTGAAATCGAGTTTTTTATTAAGTTTTTTTGTTTAAATATTTTTGGTAACAAGGAAAATTATTTTCCTTTTTTCGAAAATTTGTTTTTTAAATTTTCTTTTGGTTATAATATTTGTTTATTTAATTTCGTACAAATTCTAATTTCCTCTTTATTTCTTAATGTAATTATCGTAATTATTTTAATATAAGAATTATTTTGATATTAATTGTATCGTCGTTACGTACTTTTTGATAAATTTTTAAAATAAAAATACAATTTGCGTTCGTTAATATTATTTTAATGTTTTCGTAATAGTTGATATTATAAGCTAATTATGTAATTAGTAATTTCTTAATTTAATTATTTTATTTATAATTAATATAATATCGTAAGTAAGTTTTTAAAGTTTAATTTATTCGTTTTATTTATTTATCCGCTTAAGGTTTAAATGCATTAAAGAATTTATGATTTAAGCCGATTTATGTTTTTAAGCCTTACCAAAACTTAGATGCGAATATTAATTTTTTTATTTAAAATAATTTCTATAAGTAATCGGTATATATTAAAAATATTTCTGAAAAAAATATATGTTATTTATTTGGCGTTTATATTTTCGTAATATGGTAAAAAATAAAATAATTTTGTAAATCGATGAACCATTACGAAAATACTGTCGTAATATATTTCTGTAATTAAACCTTTTAATATAAAAAGTTTAGCAATAAAATCGAATATAATTAAATATTATAGTTGTTTTGCAATTGGTAATGGCTGTAATTTTTTGTATGGTTTATATTGTCGAATTTTGATTTTGGCGCAAATATCGTATTGCCGTATAATTTTTTGTATTATTAATTTTATTTTAGGAAAGGAATATATGCGTTAAAGCCGTTTTAGAGTTTTGTAAATCCCTGGATATCCGTATAACTAATGTTTATGTATTTTTCTAGAATTTATATTTTGTTTGTTTTTTTGGTTTTCTAGGAAATTATCGTTATATTGCTAGATTTTCTAATATATATCGTAATATACTGCCTAAATTGTTGTAATTTGTCATAAGCGTAAATGTTTTTTGTGGTAATATCGAAAATTATATAATTAATTTTGACCAGTTTTTTTAAGGTTTGGTCGTTTATTTAAGGTATTTGTTGTGTTATTTTTTGATTTCTTTTCTATAAATAATAACGAAATCGAAATTCGTCAATTTTTCCGTATAACGAAGTTATTATCCTGTAAGTTCCTTAGTTATAGTAAATCGGGTAAAGTTTTAATAATCTGTATAAACCTTAACCTAATATAATTTTCCTTTTAAAAAATATCTAAATTTTCGAAATATTATAATAATAATTATAAATTTTTTATTTGGAACACCGTAATTAAATTCGGTTTTTTTTAATTTGTACGAAAAAATGTAATAAGATATAATTTATTTTAATTATTTCGTTATCCGATTATTACGTTTAACATATAACCCGAAATATCGGTTTTTAATTTAACGAGGTGATTTAAATCGTATATAATTAGTATTAATTTATTAACAATTATATTTTTGATATTTTAAAATATTTTTTCTGTTTCTAGCGTTTACATAAATTTCTTTTTCGTAGAATCTATTAAGGGTATAGTTATTTTGCTAAAATTTCGAATAAACTTTTTATAATAATTAACGAATCCGAAAAATGCTTGTACCTTTTTAACTGTTATTAGCCTTTGCCATTTTGTAATTGTAACGATTTTTTTAGGATTTATCTTAATATATCTTGGGGTAATAATATGTTCCAGATATTTTATTTTTTATTTGTAGAAATAATCTTTTTTCCGTTAATAAATAGCTTTACGTCCTATAAAACTTAAAAAACCTTATAAACGTATTTTACGTATGTTATTTCTGTTTTTGAAAAAATAAGAATATCGTCGAGATAGCAAACAACGAAAATATCGAGGTATTTTTATAATACATAATTTACTATCCTTTGGAAAATTGTTAATACGTTCGTAAGTCTTATTAATATAACCAAATACTTAAATAATCCGTATTTCGTTTTAAAAGTTATTTTTTATTCGTATTTTTTTTAATCCTGATAAACTTATATTTATTTTTCAAATCGAATATTATACATTATTTGGTTCCGTAAAGTCGGTTTTTTAGTTTCGTAATTAAGAGTAATAACGTTCGATTTTTAATAATAATATTTTTTAATTATTAATATTTAATTATAAGTTATAATGTCTTATTTTTCTTAGGTACAAAAAATATCGGATATCCTGCTAGTAATTTCGAAGGTCGAATCCATCCTTTTTGTAACCGATTTTCCAGGTATTTTCTGAGAATATATAATTCGTTTTCGTTAAGGTTGTAAATAGGATAAAACTTTGTTAAGGATCTTTCATTAAAATTATTTTATAATTTTATTCGCTGTATTTTGATAATTTCGTATCGAGCTTTTTTCTGAAAAGTTGTTTATATTTGTAGTATTGTATTAATACGTTAATTAAAGTTTTTGATTTTTGAAGCTGTTATTATTTTTATTTCAGATCGTTATTTAATTACTTTAGTTTTGTTTTGATAATAATAACGACACGTTATATTTTTTTTGATACCGGTTCTTTTTTGTATTTTATCTTTATAAATAATAAGATTTTTGTTATATTTTTATGCTTATATATGTCGTTATTATCGATTAAATATTAAAATTTCAATTTTTTTTCGTTTATTAATAAGGCATAAAGCGAATTTTATTTAACCAATTTTACCGTTAATTAAAATTTCGTATTAGCATATATATGGTAATCCTAAGATTATATCGTAATTTTTAAATAAAACGATATCGAAATTAATTACTTGTTATTATTTTTAAATAGAAATTTCGAAGTAATTAATTTCGTATATAATTTTCCCGTTATCGTAAATAAATTTCTGATTTTCGGTATTTATTGTTATATTAAGTTTTAACTTATATTTTTATAATAATTTAGGCTTATTAATTATATTTAGTATAATATAATTTCCCTTTAAAGTTTCGCAGTTTATTATTACGGTATATTAATACGTTCCAATTTATATATTTAACGTAATCAAGTTATTAATATTTTCTATTGTCATATTTAAAGCTTTTCGTAAAAATTGCCTTTAATATCTCTAAGTTTCGTTATTTTACAGCTTTTTTATAAGTAATATTTTTCTCTTAATTTTCGTTTGAATTTATCGAATTTTATTTATGTTTTTTCGTTTAATACGTTAAATTGCTATATTTGTCGTTATTGCCGACCGTGAGAATACAGCCTTTATGAGGATAAGGCTGGTAGCCGACCAGTTACCGATCAGCCACCGACCTATTTACTAGTATAAATCCATTATCTGGCAGTTAATGGGAAATGCCAGATGGAAGTAACCTAATATATTTATTTCTTGGAATCTGCTTTATGATTAGTTAAAGATCACCTTACTTAACTTATAGCTATTTATTATTTTACAATTTTTTTTTCTTATAAAAAATGACATAATAATTACCAGAAGCAAAATTTGCTAACTGCAAAACGAACCTAAATTATTAATCGAGGAGACCGCCGATTGGAACCTAACCGACAAACGATTAATTACGGTACGGGAATAGGCGAAAAAGCTTATAACGGAGCCCTAACGGGCAAAGGACCATGGTTCCCGGGATCCCGAATTACCTTATATATATAATAAGGATACGTTCCGATAACCGTTAATTAAACGGTCGGAAAACGAGCATAATATAATAAATATATTGCGAAATTTAAAGCAAAAAAAGGTTAAACCCCTTAATAATAATTAGATTTTGGAAATTATTTGTTAACAAAATAAATAATATTCGGAATTATTCCGATAACTGGCCAAATAATAAATAATAATATAAATTAAAAAAATTAAATTTTATAAGTTAATTATAATATTATTATAAAAATTTAAGGGTAATAAGTAAATATCGTATTATAATTATCCGAAATTTTCCGAATACGCGTTAATTAAAAAAAATTGGATAAAAGTTATTACGGAAATTTACGCCGAAAAGCTAAAGCGAAATATTTTTATTTATATTTAATAATTTATGGGCCATATAGATATTTTTATTACGAACGTTTAACGATTATATTACGTTACGTTTAATTATTTTAATTACGAAAAAATATTAAAAATAAAAAGTTTATGGACTTTTATTAGAAAAAGTTATGTAAATCTTAATTTTTTCGATAAGAAATATAAGGAATATAAGGAATAATTTATGGAATTACGATAATAATTTAATTAATTATTGTTAAATCTTTATGTTAAATAAAGGCTATTAATTTATAAAACAAAATTTATGGACGTTTTTAATCCGGAAAATAATCGAAATAATAAACGTTTTATTTTTAATTATTTTTATAAATTAATATTAAGGTTATAAAATATTTTATTACAAAAAAACGTTAAATTAAAACAAATTAATAATATAACAAATAAGGTAAAACGTTATTAAAACGCCTAAAAATGCCAAAAAAACCGATTATTTTCCGTTAAAAATATTAATAAAAATAAATAATTTTATTAAAACGTTTTTAAAAAAAATCCCCAAAATAAATTAAAAATATTACGCGGAAATAATAAAAATTACGAACGTTTTTATATTCGAAAAATAAATAATCGCTAATTTAATTCCGATCGGAATAAATCCGTATAACTTAATATTTTTAATTTTTATAAAAGCTTATTTAAATATTATAATTATAAGAAATTAAATTATAAAAACGTAAATTACAAATTAAAAAGAAATACGAAAACCTTATTATCTCGGTTATACGGAAACCAACTTTTAAAAACCGTATAAAACGTTATAATATATAACGATAAATTAAATTAATCCTTAAACGTAAACCTAAAAAAGAAGCCGAAATAAACGTATATATTTAATTTATTTCGGCTAATAATTATAAAATAATTAAAATAAAATTGTTTTTCCAAAAAAAGGTATTTATTAAAAGGAATACAGGGGACGTAACGGTATAAATGAATATACATATCAGAATATAAGTAAATATTATAAATAAAAAATTAATAAAAAAGTTTAACCTCTAATTAATTTCCGTAAATATTTTTGGCCTTATCGGTATTAACGGCATATATATTAAATATTATAAAACATACAAAATCCTTATTAATATAATAAAAAATAATAAAAACGAATAACAAATTAAGTAAATTTACTTTATAATATGCCGTAATTAAAAAATATTTAAATTTTTATTATCTAAACTCGGAATAAGTAAATTAAGGATTTTATTAAATATAATTATATATTAATAATTATACGGATTATTATAAAAAGTCGATAAACAAAAAATTACAAACCTAATATTTTCCGGTATATAAATTTATACCGTTAATTTAATAAATTTAACAGAAAAATTAAATATTTTGGAATTTGGGGAATAATAAAAATAAGAAATAATTAATTTTTTTTATATATTTAAAAATTTTCCGGCAAATATATTCCGAAACGATAACGAAAAAAATATCTTAATTATTAAAGGCAAAATATGTAATAAATTTGATCCTAATAAAAACGCCCTTATTCGGCCTAATTTACTTTATTTCGGAAATTTAAAAAATAATATTCGAAAAATATATCCGAAAAAACTTAAAAATAAGCTGAATACGTTATTCGAAAACGGATATAAAAATATTAATATTATTTATGATTAAAAAACGGCAGTTTTAAATTATATATTAATTATAAAAGGTTAAATCTGATAACGATAAAAAATTAATACTTCTTACTTTTAATTTTAAAAATAATAAATCGTTTAAAATTAACCAAAATATTTTCGAAAATTAATTTTAAAAATATTTATTATCGTATTAAAATTAAAACAAAACAATTAATAAAAAATTATTTTCCGAACGCGATATAAGTAATTCGAATATACGGTTATATTATTTAACCTTATTATTATATTAATTACGTTTTAAATTTATATATATAAAGTATTAATTAAATTAATTAATTATATATATATAATATAATTAAATAATTTAATTATTTATTCTGATAACGAAAAAAAGTATACGAAATATTTCCAACTAATTTATAAATAATTATTATAATATTAATTATTTATTAAAATGGTTAAATACGAATTTTTCAAAAAAATAAAGTTTTTAAAATTTATAATGAATATTAATGGTTTAAAAATAAACCGTGAACGGATTAATATTATTAAAATATAATTAAAACCAAAATTAATTTATAATATTTAAATATTTTTAAGATTTATAAATTTTTATTAAAAATTTATCGCCTATTATTTACGTATTATCGAACCTATTATTAGGCTTTTAAGAAAAACGTAAAATAAAGGAAAAATAACAGAATTCTGATAATCCGAAAAGGTTAAAAAGGCGTTCCGAAATTTAAAACATATTTTTTAATCGGTAATTATTTTTCGATATTGAGATAACGCCAAAAATACCAGAATTAAAATAAATACCTTAATAAAAACCATATTAAAAATATTTTTATAAAAATACCCAAAATATTAATACCTAATTATATATCATTTGCGAAAATTATATTTAACCGAAAAACAGTAAATTATAAGATAATAAAAATTATTAACGATTATAAAAAATTTAAAATATTAACGGTAATACTTTAAAAATACGGAAATAAATTTCTTAATATTTATTAATTATGTAACGCTAAAGGATATAATAAAAGCGCCGACGCGTAATCTTAAAAAATTAACTTAATAAATTTATTATTTTACGTAATTTAATTTTAAGATTTAATATTAATCGGGCGCCATTAACCCGGCAAATAAATTATTTAAACGTCTAAATTATATATTAAAGGAAATTACGTATAAAAACGTAATTCCTATATTATTTAAAAATTTCGGATTTACGAATAATATGCCGGAAAATATACGGAAAATAATTATAAATATATAATATAATTTAAAATATTATAAAAAAGTAAAAAGCTTTATAAAAATAATGCAAAATGTGTTTGTTATAAAATTTTTAAATAAATTTCCGATAACGAAAACTTAAATAAATATTATCCGTATAAAAAAAGCCAAAAATTTTCGTTATATAATTATAAGAACATTTCGAAAAATAAAAGGAAAATAAAAAATTATATATCTGTTAAATTTATTATTTATAAATCATAATATAAACGCAAATCGTAATAATAATATAATTAACGGTTAAATAACGGTAACCATAAATTATAATTATATTGCGATTAAAATTTGAGAAATTTAAAAAAAATAAAATTAATATTAAAATTAATATTTATAATTAATATATTTTACGTTTTTTGATAAAAAAAATATTTAAGAACAAAACGGTATTTTAACCAAAAGTTTCCCGATAATTTTACGATTAAGTTTAAAAGCTGTAAATTAAGAATTTAAATATTATAAAGTTAATACGGATAATTAAATACTAAGCCGGAATAAAAAGAAAATATTTTTTAAATTTAAATAAAGATTTATATTATCGGAATAAATTCGTAATTTTATCGTAAAACGTTTTACGGAAATAATTAATTAATTAATATTATAATAATTTAAAAGCAAAATATATAAAATATATTCGTACGTTAAAATTAAGAATTAAAAAGTTTTATTAGGAAAATATAACAAATAATATCCGAAAATATATTAAATAATATCCGAATTATTAAGGTATGATAAAGTTACGTTATAAACCATATAAATAATTACAACCCTTACTATTATTTAAGTAATTTTTCTAAGAAATTTCGTTAGATTTTATTACGGAATTTCCTAAAAGCCTAAATTTAAACGGGTTAAAATACGACGTAATCCTGGTAATCGTTAACCGCTTTATAAAATTAAAATTATTTATCCTTATAATTAAAACCTTAATTATAGCCGAATTAATTTAATTATTTTATAACTAAATTAAATATAAATTTAATATGTTAGCCGGAATTATTAACAATAAAAATAAATTATTAACGAATTAATTTTGGGCGGAATTTTATAATGAATAAAAAATAAAATAACAAATATCGACTGTTTATTATCCGTAAATTAATAAATAAACGGAACGTACTTATTAGGTTTTAAAATATTATTTTTATAATTACGTTAATAAATATCAAAATAATTAGATAAAATTACTACGAAATACGGAATTCATAAATAACAATATACACAACGTATTTACCGGCTGTTTTCCGTTCGAAACCTTATATAAGTATTATTTAAAAATAATAAAATATTTTTTATAAAAATTTAAAGGATAAATATAAAATATTAACGAATATTTCGAAATAATAACGGTTATTGTTTAACTAATATACGAATATTAGGAAATAATAATAGCAGCCCAAAGAAATATTATAATTAATGTTATACGCCCATAAAATTCCAATTAAAATAATAAATAAATTTATTAATTAAAAATTTCAAATTTAAAACTATAAAATTTATATTTATTTATATCCGGGTTATAATTAAAAAATAAATAAGTTTTTAAGCATATAAAATATTTTTTTATAATTATTAATAAATATATAATATATTTCTAATATCCTTATTAAAACCGTAATATAATCGGAAACCGGGTAATATTTAAATAACGTTACCGGACCTAATAAAGGAATAAGAAAAATAAATAATAAAAAATATTGTTTATTATTAAAATAACTGAAAATAACGTAAATATTTAATTAAATAGAAAAGTTGGTTTGCCGAATATAATATGTAAAAATCCCGAAAATATTTCGAATATACGCTTAAAATATTATAACGTTACGAAAAAAAAGTTAAATATATATAAGAAATAAAACGATTTAAAGATTATAAAATAATAATAACCTAATTGAAAATTAATTGCTTAATAATTATAAAAATTATAAAAAATAATTTTAAATAAAATTATAATATTAATATTAAAATATTATTTAATTATATAATTACTTTTAAACTTTTAGCGAATAATTATTTTGTCGTATACCGATTGAAAATTTATAAGTAATATAAAAAAAATTAAAATTTTATTTCGAAAATAAGATTTTGCGTTTAATTATTAAACTTTATGTTAATTAACTTTTAATAAGCGTATTAGGGAAGTTAATATAGGAATATCGGAAAATAATCGGAGAATATATAATGGCAAAAAACGGGTACGTTTATTAAATTTATTGGGCGTAAAACCTAGAAAAAATTTAAAAACGTTTTATTTCTTACGAAAAATAAAACTTAAGTAATCGGAATATAATTTGTTATTAATTAGAAATAAGGCGCCGTCCTTAAAATGCTTAATATATTTAGGTTTGATAATAATTTAACTAAATAAAACCGTTTTTTAATTATAATTTTAATAAATATCAAAATTTTGTTAAAGTGTCGGAAAATAGGCGGAAAATATTTATAGGC
Organism: Monosporascus cannonballus; assembly: GCA_004154925.1. Classification (NCBI taxonomy): domain Eukaryota; kingdom Fungi; phylum Ascomycota; class Sordariomycetes; order Xylariales; genus Monosporascus; species Monosporascus cannonballus. The sequence continues at coordinate 149,991 of QJNS01000166.1, read as the reverse complement.
GGGAAGCGTAACCGCATAACGGCCTTCGAAAATCGTTTTATTTATGGGAGTATTTTAAAATTGCGTTTAATTAGAAATTAATTACGAAATAATAATGAAAAAACTGTAATATTTACAAAAAAACTTTAAGTTTTTAAATTTATAAAATGGCGTTAAAATTAAATTTCCGTAATTATAACAAACGATTGGAAATTAATTTTAATTATATTAAGAAAACGATATTCTTAAATAATAACCGCGTTAAGGGCGAATTCGGTTTCGTAAAAGACGTTAAGTCGATAACCGACTATAATTACGTCGGAATGTTTATATTAGGTATTTATAATACGAATTTTTTTAAATTCGTCGATTAATCTTTAATTATTAATACCAAATTAAGAAACCGTTTAAGCAGTATCCTTAAGGACGATCGGAATTTAAACGAAAATTAAATAACGATATTAATAATATTAGGAATAATTATTTATTGCGCGAAAAATCTTATGATAATAACTGGCCATAATATAATTTAAAGTATTTAAAGCTTAAACGTAAATCGTATGGTAATCGAAATAACGTTATATTACGTAAATATAATACGGCTTATTACCGCCTATAGTACGATTAATATTTATTTTACCATCGGCGTCGAAAAGATAACGTTAAAGGAAATCTTAATTTTCCTTAATATTAAAATATTACTTTTTTTGGAACTTTTTACGAAAAAGAAATATGGCGAACGGAAATAATACGTAAAATAAACGGAAAAGACGAAATAAGAATAAAGAAAAACGGGAAACCGAACGGAATGCGTACGCAAAAAGAATAAAGATAAGGGTACGAAAAGGAAAAAAAAAGTAAATAAAATAAGGTTGAAAATGGATTATAATAAGAAACTAGGCGGAATATAATTAATTACGCAATATGGCATATATTAATTTTTACGGCAATTACTTATAACATAATATAACGGTAAATTATCGGCAAATATACGTAGCCAGATTTACGAAACGCGCGATATTAAATTAATAATAATATTATTAGGGATTAATAATTTAAAAAGGGAAGAATAATTATAAAAATATAGCCCTTATAAGGATAAAGCTGGTAACCGACGAGTTACCGATCAGCCACCGACCTACTTATTAATATAAATCCATTATCTGGCAGTTAATAAGAAATGCCAGATGGAAGTAACCTAATACATTTATTTCTTGGAATTTGCTCTACGACTGGTCGGAGATCACCTTACCCAGCTCATAGCTATTTATTATCTTACACTGACCTATTTTTCTTTCGAAACATATAAATTGTTTTTGGTTTTGTTATAGGTTTTGTTTATTAAATAAATTGTTTTTTTATATTTATGATTACATCTTATTATACGTTATTCTAATTATCGTTCCAGAAATTATTTATAAATTAATATATTTTTTCCTTAATAACCTTTTTTATAAGGGTTTATAATAAATACCAATTAAAAATAAAAATCTGTAATAATGTTTTTGGCAATATCTTGTTATTATACGTTAAATTAACCTTTTTTCCGTTTAGTGGTTATATTATTTATAGTAATAGAAGGAGTTTTTCTGTGGGTATCACTTTTTTGCGGGCCAGGCTTTTGTTTCGGCTAATTACTGGATATTTTCTGGGGCTATGGTTCCAAAATATCGATATTATTATTTATCGTTTTTGTTATTTCCGGTACGGTTTAGAAAATCGAATTCTTCATAATATATACGAGTAATTAGTTCGTAAATATATTATTTTTATTGTTCGTAATCGGGATATTCTCGTCGTCGATAATGTATGGCATGCATTTTGCCGTATCGATCAGGGGTTCCGGGACAAAGTTTTTCTGTCCCATTCTGATATTCGCGTAATTATTTTTATAATGCTTTTTGTTAGGTTTACGATATTTATTAAGCTAGCTTTTTGGCTTTTTATATTTTTCGTCGAATTTCTTATTATGATAGTCCTTATTGGATTTTTTGCCATAAGGGACCTGGCATATATTTAGGCTAAATTATGCTAATGCATTTACCGCCGTTTTTCTGGTTTTTTTGGATTATTTTTTAAATACAGGTTTTTAATCGTCTTAACGGGGCTTTCTGGGTACTTTATATTACGATACGTTATGTTCTATTTTGTTATAATTGTAATATTTAATCTGGTTTTAGTTTTTCCTATAAGTAATTCTTAGTTTTATAGATTTTGGTTCTGTACTATAAGACATATTATTATGTCGAGAAATATTAGTATTAGTTATATATCGGAATTTATTATTATTTTTTCCTTTAATACCTTTAATACGTTATACGTATTATCGATCGTTAATTTTAATTGTTATAACGATATAATTTAATAAATAATTAGGCCGATCGAACTTAAAAAGGTTTTTTTTGTATTATTTTTAGGCGGTCAAAAAACTTAGCAATTAATGTGTTTTATCGTTAATTTAATTTCAGTATTAATTAAACTAATATATTGTCGTAATTAAATATTAATCCTTTTTAACGTAATTATTAAATTTGCATTTCGGCCTTTACTTTTTTGTTTATTATTCCGAAAGTTTTTAGTAATATTTATTTAAATTGCTTACAATCGTTATAAATTTATATTATTTTTGGGTTTCGTTTTTCAATTAATAAAATAATACATTTTCTTATTACAAATTTAAATTAAATCACCGTATTTTCGGTAAATCGTCCGATTATAAACTTAACTTATATAATAAGCGTAATAAATCGAATAAGAAAATACCTAAAGTATATTCGGTATTAAGTTAAAAATAATTATAACCTAATTAAAATTTTGTCGAAACATTTTGGTTTAAAAGGTTTAAGGATTTTTTTAAAAATCTTTTGATAAAATTTAGTTAAATAACTTAATTTATTTAAAAGTGTTTCCCGGTTTCAGAAACATTTTTTTCTTTAAGTATTTTATGGGTTGCTTAGAAAAATATTATAAGATTATTATTATCTTTTTTTAGCTAAAAGATACGTTCGTTTATAATATCTAAACGTAAAAAAACTTTTTCGCGAAAAAAGCGGAATTTCTCCTTTTTCTTTTTGGATTTTATTCCAGTATCCGGGTAATCAGGAACTTAATAAATGGGCTATTCAGGATGTTTACTGGTAAATATAGTGTTAATCGATATTGTTCAGAATTTGACGATATTACTAAATAAAAATTTGCAACATATAACGGCTTAGGGTTTAATTAATTATTAAACCTTATTCGTACGGGTTTATATTAATAGAAATATCGTAAGAATTTAAATAATAAATATAATAATCGTATTATATTTCGTGCTATTAAAAATAGCTTCAATTACGATATTATATTATAAGCAGAAATTATTTAAATTATAAAAATAAAATTATATATATATATATATTAATTCGTATTATTAGGGCTTATTTTTGCTTAACCGTATTTAATGATCTTTTGCTAAATAGTTGCTTAATGCTGATTAGTTATAATTAGCAGATTTTTGCTAAGTACCTATTACGTGACCCCGGGGATGGTCCGTGTTATCCTCGTTGACCGTTTCCTGAGGCCAGAGCCCGTCAGGTCGTAACAATTGAAAGCCATCCGAAGGGCAATGCTAAGTCTTATTTCAAAAACAAGTCTACTTGATATGTGAGACCCTGACATCACACACAGAAGCATATAACTAAAGAAGAAATGTATTAACAAGTTGCCTAACGTCTAGAAGGTTTTTTATAAAAAGCAAAGATAGTAAACCATCATTAAATACAAATAAAAACAATAATAGCCAAAAATAAAAATATTGAAATGGCCGAAATTATTGCCATTAACCGGTTAATTAAATTATAAGATTATTAGATTGAACATGTTTTTTTAATTATTAGGAATTAATAAATAAACATTTTATAATTTTCATGTTTTTTAAAAAGAAATACATAAATAACTAGCTTTAAAATAAAAATAAAAATATAAAAATACCGATCAAAACTCGTATATTTCGAAATATTCATGTTTTAAAACGTTTTTAATAAAGTTTAAACTTACTTTTTTAAATATTAAAATCTAATTCTATATTTTTCAGTTATAATAGTTTTGTTAAAAAGTTAACTTAATGTCTTAATATTTAAAGTAATTTAAATTCCGGAGATAAAACGAAATAATTGAAATAAATATTTTAGAAAAGCGAAAATAACATCTTTTCGTTCATAAGTAATATTTAAATTTAAGTTAATACTTTTTTGATTTTGTTTATAATTTTAAAATAGTATTTTAAAGATTATCATTTTAATAAATTATTAATATTATTGAAGTTTTATGATTTTAGTAAAATTATGTATTATTATAGCATTTATAGACGTTTATTTGATTTTTATTTTTTATTACGTAAAGTTTAGGATATCAAAAATATAAATATTAATGTATTTTCATTTCGTAATTAAATGTATAATTCCTTTAAATCATTAACTATATCGTTTGTTTATTATTTATCTAAATAATTAACTCTTTTCTCTTAATTTTGAGGTATTAACTTTAAATAATTATAATATAAGGTTTTTAATAATTTGTAATAAAATTATTAACTTAATTTTCAGATTCGAAATAATAATAGAAACTTTTAAGAATTTTTTCGAGTAAAAATATTTATAAAAAGAATGTCGTTCATATATTAAAATAATTATATATTAAAAGTTTCGAATTTTCCGAATTCCAATGTTAAAATACATATAAAATAAGTATAAAAAGTAATTTCGCAAAAAATATTACAACATATAAAATTTAGATTTTTATAATAACGAAATAGGTAAAGAAATAACATTAATTAAACCATGTAAATAGCGAAAATTCCGTATAATAAGTTTTCGATTCTTTCGAAATATAACTTTTTTAATATTATTGATATTTTGCTTGGATATTTTTTGAAATTTTCTTATTGAAGAATTTTAAGATAAGGTTTTTAAAATTTAGATTTTTCCAAATATATATATAATTTCGTAATTACACGATTTCGTAAAATACCTATTTTAAGAAATTACTATAAATTTGCAAGGTTATTAATATTAAAACATTTTATAAAACCTAATTAGAAAATTTTAATATATAATATATTACGAATTTTATATATTATAATTATGCTATTAACTTAAAACACAACGTTACCTTACTATTAATTATAATATATGGATCATTAAAAATAAACTTTAATTTTAATCTTTTTAATTTTGTCGTTAACTTTCGTTATCATAAGAATAATAATTGCTTTAAGCCATATAGAATTTTCTAAAACTTTAAACAAAACTCCGAGCGTACGAATCCTTATAAGCAATATACGTAAATTAACTTATCGAAATTATTATATAAAAATGAATTTATAATATTAAATTACTGAAATCTAAGATTAAAGCAATTTATAATAATTATTAATATATAGAAAATTCTTCCTATTAACGTAAATATGTAAACGCCAAAAGTTTTTACGGAATTGAAGATTATTACGAATCACGATTTTGATTTTAAACCTTTGAAATATTTTATAGTTGTTAAATTTATATATAAATATATATAATAATAGAAAATTACCTTTAAAATCTACGTTTTAAATTATTTTTATAACAAGGTATCAAGAATTAAAAGCGTTACCGGATCGATATATTTGATTTTATTTTTGTACGTAATTATGTTTTAATATTTGACGTATTTATATTATATAACTTTTTATTAACTTTTTAAGGTAATGAAAAATATCATAAAATATAAATAATTATATATAATTCGTGTCGAAAAAATAATCTTAAAAGCAGTTAAAAACATATTATTATTTTCGAATTTTAATTTAAAATTAATATTAGCTAAAGATATTTTTTTTTCGTTTTAGGTTTCGGAATCGATAATAATTCTTTTCATTAAAGAAATTTAATTCCGCATAATAATGTTATAATGAAAAAAGATATAATAAAAGATTTTAAGTTTTACCGAGTATTAATATGCTAAATTATTAATAATTTAGATTTTTAATGGTTAAAATAATTTCGGGCATAGGCAAATAAGGTTATGTAAATTTTACTTCGAATTATTCGTTTTATTAAAAATATTTGAAATATTTGTTTAAAGATATTATTATTTTCCGAATTAGAGATATTTTCGTTAAAATATATGTTATAGATTTTATGAATATTTATTCCTTTAATTTTTTACTAAAGAATTTCAATTAAAAAAGTTTATAATTATTATCATTATATCGTAAATAAGTTTGTAAATTTATTTTATATTATTATGATATTTATTATTTTAATAACGTTTATATTCATAAGGTTATTATTAAAAGTAATTTTTAAAGTTTTTTAAAAAGTTTTTTTTATTATAAGTAAAGTAAGAATGTTATCGATTTAGTTATTTAGTTTAGTAATTTCGAACGAAAGTTTTTTTCGTTTGTTTTAATATTGTTTAGTTTTATCGAAAATAAGGTTTTTAAGATTAATAACGTATTATTGCGAAAAAAAATATATTTAATATATATTTTAATTATATATTTTATAAAATACTCCATACATATTTCAGAATGTACTTTTTAATCGTTTTGTATTTCGACGGATAATTTTTATAAGCGTATAAGATTTTAATCCGAAAAATATAATAATTATTACGTTTATATTAAGTTTTTTTCAAAAATAAAAGTTCTATTTTTTAATTAAGTACTTATTAAGAATTCTAACAAATGCTTTTTATCTTAAAGTATAAATAAATATATAAATAATAATATATATAATTATTTTTAAACTTTTCGGCTACAAATTAAAAAAGAATTATTATGACTAATTAAATAATGTTTTATATAATAATTAGATTTTTGGTACATGTTTAAATATTTTCGAAGTTTTTAATATATAAAAATAACCGTTTATAAAATATACTTATATTAACAAGTTATTTTCGGAATTAATTTTTAAAACAGTTTTTTTATTTAATATAATTATTTTATTTTTAATATAAAAATGTTTTTCCAAAATAATTATTATATTTATTCAAACGATAAAATCGTATTTGTATTATTTTAAACGATAATAAATCTTAATTTTGATAATTTATTAAATACTTATTAATATTTTTCAATATATATTAAAAACGTCGTTATATTCGCAAAAACTAATATATATTATATTAAATAATTTAGCTTTTTAAACCGTTATTATTATAGGATTTTCTTTTATGTTTTCCTAATTTAATAAAGTTTAATAATAAATTATTGAAAGTAAATAAATTTTCATATTAATAATTATTTCTATTATTTTTAAAATTATATAAGCTTAAATATATAAATTTTTTATATAATAATGTAAAGTTTTTAAAAATTTTAAAAAAAGCCGAAAATTATTATTATAAAACTTTTATTAGAGGATTAATTTAAGAAATAGAAATTTCTGAATTAATAATTTCGGAACGAAATTTTTATATTATTTTTAAAAATAACCGTATTTTTTAAGTTATTTTTATTTTGTAAAATTATATTAATAAATCGTTTTTTAATTATTATAAATATTATTAAAATAAATATATTTTCGTCGTTTTCCGGCGTTACTTTAACGTAATATATAATATATTAATGTTTAAGTTAATTAATCTTTCGTTATTTTTAATTTTAAAATCTTATATTATATATTATTAATTTGGTAATTTTAATAAATTTTAAATTAATAAAATAAGTTATATAAAATCAAATTAATATATATTTTAAAAATATATATATATCTTTTGAAAATTAAATATTAAGATATCTTTATAATATATTAAATATAATTTTTGCTATATTATTATTACGATTTAAATTAATATTAAATAATAAAAATAATTAAACTTATATAAAAAATTACATAATTCAAATTTTATTTAATAATAAAATCTTAATAAATTTATATAAAATTAAATTTATAAAAATTTCAAAATTTAATTAAAAAATAAAATTATTATATAAAATATATATAATTATTATTTTTATTATTTAAATTATAATAATATATTATAATATTATATTATTTAAAATATTTTTATTATATTAAAATATAATTAATTATTATATTTATTATTTAAATTTTTTAATATTTTAATTAATTTAAATATATAATAATATAATTTAATAATTAATTAAATTATAAAATTATTATATATTATAAATTCTGATTTAATAAAACCGTTTAATTTCAAATAAAAATTTTAATAATAATATAAATTTAAATAAAAAAAATCGTATTAAATTAAAATAAAAGTTTTTAAATAATTAAATTTTTTAAATATATATTTTATATATTTTAAAAAATATATAAACTTTATTATATTATTTTAATAATTATATAAAAATTTTAAAAATAAAAATAAATTATTTAATAATATTTTTATAAAATTAAAATTATATTTTATATAATATTATATAAAATTTAAAATTAATATAAATATATAATAATTAAAATTAATTTAAAAAATGGACAAAAGCTTTATATTAATAAATATAAAAATTATAATTAAAAACATATATTTAATTATAATAATATATTTTTTTATTTAATTTTAAAATTAAATAAAAATTAAAAAATTATTAATAATTAAATTTATTAAAAATATTTTAAATTAAATTAAATTAAATATTTATTTAATAATATTATATAAATATTTAAAATTAATATTTAATAATAAATTTAATTTTAAAAAAATATTAAAAATAAATATTATAATAAATTTAAATTTATTATTAATATATTTTATATTATATAAAATATAAAATTATAAATAAAAATAAAAATTAAATTAAATTATATAATTATTAAAAATAATATAAAATTTATAAATATTATTTATTTAAAATATTATAATAAAATAATTAAATATTTAATATTTAAAAAAATTTTATAAATATAATTCAGATTTAATACGGAATAAAATTATTATAATAAAATATTTAAAAAAATATATAAAAATTTAATAAAATAAATTAAAAAATATTAAAATTATAATAATATATTAAATATAATAATTAAAATAATATTAAAATAAATAAAAAATATTTATTTCGATAATTTTAATAAATATAATAAATTATTTAATATATATTATAAATATTAAAAATATATAATAAATAAAAAATAAAATATAATTTTTTATAAATATATTATAAATATATAAAAAAATAAATTTAATTATTTTTAATTAAAAGAAAATATAATTATTAATAATATTAATAAATAAATTATTTTTAAATTAATATATTTTTAATTTTATAAAAAAATTAAATAAATATATTATAAAAAATATTATAAATATAATATAAAATTTTTAAAATTATAAATTAAAATAATTTTATTAATTTATTTAAAACATTTATTAAAAAATAAATTTTAAAAAATTTAATAAAATATTATATATTATATATAATAATATTAAAAATATGTATTAATTAAATTAAATTATATAATAATAAAATTTTAAAAAATTAATATTTTTATTATTTAATAAATATAAATTATATTATATTAATATATTAAAATAATATATTATATATATATATAAAATATATAATATAAAATATTATTTTTATTTTAATATTATTATAAATATTAAAATTTAATATAAATTTAATTATTATATAATTTAAAATTATTATAAATATATTAATATAAAATTTTAATTTATAAAATATTTAATTAAATAAAATTTATTTTATATTTATTTAATAAATAAATAAAAAATATATTATAAATTATTTTATTAAAAAATATATTAAATAAAAAAATATATTTAAAATAAATATTTTTTTATTTAAAAAATAAAAATATATAAATTTTTAAAAATATAATATATTAATATTATTTATTTAATTTTTTAAAAAATAATATATAATATAAAATTATTAAAATATAAAAAAAAATTTATATATTAAATTTTAATTTATTTTTAATTTTAATAAAAAAATATTATATATTTTCAAATTAATAAATTAAAAAATTATAAATAATAATTTATTATTAATTATTATTATTTAAATAATATTTTATTTAAAAATTTAATATTATAAATTATAATTTTTATTATAATAAATTAATATAATAAATTTAATTTTTTTTAAATTTTTAATTATAAAAATAAATAAAATATTATTAAAATTTAAAATATTATTAATATAATATAATATTTAATATAAATTATAAATAATATTAATATTTAATATTATTAATAAAATAAATAAATATATTAATAATATTTTAATAATATTTTTATTTATTTAAAAATATAAAAAATATATATAAAATAATAAATATTTAATTAATAAAAAAGAATTTTATATAAAATATAAAAACTTTAATATATATTATAATTTAAAAATATATTAAAATAAATTTTAAATATAAATTATAATTATAAAATAATATATATTAATAATAATTTAAATTTTTTTTAAAATTTTTAAAATTTTAATTATTATAAAATATTTATATAAAATTTTAAAAAAAATATTATATATTTAATTATTTTTTATTAAATAAAATAATAAAATTAAATAATTTAAATTTTTTAAAAAAATCGTTAAATAATATTTATTAATAATTAAATATTAAATTTATAAAACTTAATATAATATATTAAATTAATAATTAATATTTTAAATTATTTATTTAATATAATATTAAAATACTAAAATAATTAAAATAAATTATATATTTTAAAATTATTTTTATATAAATTAAAAAAATAAAATTTAATTATATTATTTTAAATAAAAAATTTATTATTATAATAATAATATTTAAAAAAATTAAATATTTTTTTAAAAATAATAATGATTAAATTAAAATTTATATAAATTATTAATATTTTATTTATTATATTATAATTAAAAAATATACGAAATTATAATAATAATATATAAAAAAATACCGGATTTTAATTTTATTATTATTTATTAAAAAATTTAAATATAATAAAATTATTTTAAATAAATAATTAAATTATAAAATTATTTAATTTAAATTTAATATATTATAAATTATATTATTATAAAAACATATTTATTTTTTATTAAAATATATTAATATAAATTATATTATATAATATATTTTAAGAAATTAAAAATTATAATAATATTATTTTAAATATTAAAGAAATATATATATTATTTATATTAAAAAATACCGCAAAATCCTAATATAAAATATATATAAATATTAATTATATAAATATTTAAAAATTTTTAATATCTTAAAATAATTTTAACAAAATTATTATTATTTTAAAATAAATATAATTATGTAAAAAATACGACAATAATATAACTTTTATATTAAAATTAAAATATAACGATATAAATTTTACGAAAAATATAATTATTATTAATATTAAAAAAATTAAATAATTTGATTTTTATGGATTTTATTATTAAATTTCTTTATTAGAAAATCTAACGATAAAAATATATTATTATAATATTTTCGGATTTGTTAACAAATATAAAAGTTAGGCGGTTTAATTAATTATTATACTTAAGTTATATAGGTTTATATTAATTAAAGTATTTTAAGATTTTATATAATAAATATAATAATTAATTACATTTTATTATACCAAAGGCATTTTAAATAACCAAATTATATTTGTTATAAATTATTATTATTTAAATTACAAAAACCAAAAACAAATATATTTTAGATTTAATATATTAACTTATTATTAACAAAGTAATAATTTAGCTTATTAGCCTATTATTAATAAGTTAATAATTTATTATATAACTTAATTTTCTTAATTATCTTAATTATTTCTATTATAACCTTTTTAAAAGATTATAATTTATGGAAACGTAATACGATTTTTCCTTTCTTAAAGATTTATTTTTAAATCTTTTATTTAATAAACCTTTTATTTTAATTATATTTCATTATACCTTTAAACGTAATTTTTCTAAAATTGAATAACGTTATGTTTTAATTAACTTAATTACAATAAAAGGGTTTAAAATTATGTCGTATTTGTTTCTTAAGAAAAACTTTATATACTAAATAATTAAAGAATTTTCGTTATAATATATATATATATATTACGGCTCATTATATAATGGGAAAAGCTTTTTCATTTTAATAGCTAATTATTATATTATTAAAGTTCGTCACTTAAAAAGAAATTAATTATTTAAAAAGCTTTATCAAATTCTTTTACTCGGTTATTTCGTAAACTTTGTTAACGGTAATAGTATTAAATATAAAATATTAAATTTATTAATTACGTTTTTTAATTTTTCAAACAATTTAATCATTATAAATATTACAAAATAAAAATAATTATAAAGATTTAACTTTTTAAAGGTATAAATATTATTAATTAAAATTAGGTTAATCTTTAAACGTTATTTTTATAAAACGTTAATTACAATCTAATTCTAAATTTCGCTATTATTAATAAAAGTTTTTTAATAAACGTTAAGTATTTATAAAACTTTTCGCGGATTTTCAAATATTTTCCACATTTAAATATTTTTTCCATAATTACGTATTAAATAAATCTGTTCTTTTTCCGTATATTAACCTTATATAATTTTATATATATTATCCTCTTTTATTTTTTTAATATTTTATTTTATTGGATACTTAATAATATCTGTTATTAACTTTAACTAAAGAAGGTATTTAATAATTAATTGTTTTAGCAATATTCTTATTTATGTTATGTAAATCGATATATTTAAAATCGAATTTTTGCTGGGTTTTTTCGTTTAAATATTTTTGATATTAACAAATAATATTTTCTTATTTTCGAAAACAAAAATATTTTATAGTTCTTCGTTGTAATACTTTTTTAATTCATTATATACAAAATTAAATTTCATTTTTATTTTTCGATATAATATTTGAATTATATTAATACAAATTTTATCTTTGTATAAATACGTTTATCGGACGTATTTTGATAAATATTCAATATAAAATTAAAACTTATATTTATTAAAATGAATTTAGCATTTTATGATACTTAACATTATACAGTAAGTAAATATAAAAAGACTTTTAACTTAATTGTTTCATTTATAATTAATATAATATTTTAAATATATATTTATTATGTAAATTAATTATTCGATGTATTTATTAATTTGTAAATTAAATACTTTAAATAATTTATAATTTAAATCGATTTAAAGTTTAAAACTTTGTACAAACTCTAAAATGAACATAATGTTTTCAATGGAAATAATTTTCTATTATAATTTATATATATTAAAAATACTTTTAAAAACATATATATTTTATATTCCGTATTAATATATTTCTAATAATATAAAAACTAAAAGCATTTTGGAAATCGGCTAACGATAACGAAAATATTTTCGTAATATAAATATATTATTACATTTTCTGATATAGAAAATTTAGTGACAAAATATATAATACTTCAATTCTATAATTCTTTTAAACCTTATAATAATTATGATTTTTCAAAAGGTTTGTTACACCATATTTTGACCTTATTATAAAAATTATATTATCGTCGTACTTATCAAACTATTATTTTATTATTAAAAATATATATACTTTAAAAATATTTTAAGGTTTTGTAAATCTTTTAAATATTTACCTAATTAATATTTATATATATCGTATATTAAACTTAATTTTTTTTATTTTTAAATATATATTATGTAATTTAAACGATACTACTATAAAATAAAATAAATATTGATATTGATTTAAAATAAATCTAAAAATTATACTTAGTTTTAATTAAATGTTATTCGAAATATAATTATTTACTTAAAATATTTATTTTATTGTTTTTTATTCTTTTATATAAATAATAACGAAATCGAAATTTGCTATATTTATAAATATGGTATATATTTCGTAAAAGTTTTTAATTATAATAAAACAAATAAAAGTTAAATAATTTATACAAATTCTAACTTAATAAAATCTTTCTTTAAAATATTTAGAATTTCAAAATATTATAATAACAATAATAAATTCCTTACTTAAAATAAATCCATTAATTTTAGTTGTTTCAAATTATATAATAACAACATAATAAAATATAATTTATTTTAATAAGTTTATTATTTAATTACCGTCTTTAATATGTAATTCTAAATATCGGTTTTTAATTTAATGAAATATATAAAATTATATATAACTAATGATAATTTATTTATAATTATAATTATACATATTTGATATCTTTATTTCGTTTACGATATTTATACAGAATTCTTTCATAATAAAGTTTATTAAATATATAATAATTTTACTAAAGCTTTAAATAGGCCTTTTATATTAATTAATACATCCAAAACACAGTTATAATATTTTAATTATACTTATTATTTATTATTTTACAATTATAACAATTTCTTAAATGTTATTTTTCTATATTTTAAAAACTTTATTTTCTATTTATAGAATTAATTCTTTTTATATTAAATAATAAATTTTTAGTTTATAAAATATTAAAAGTTTTATAATCGTAATATATATATATATATATTTATTTTTAAACTAATAAAAATATTATCTAAATAATATATAATACAAATATCAAAATACTTTTATAATATATAATTCATATTTCGTTAAAATATTATTACAATATTTATAAAGTATATTAACGTAATTCAATATTTCAATAATTCTTATTTCGTTTTAGAAAATGTTTTTCATTTATATTTCTTTAATTTTCACAAAATTATATTTATTTTTGAAATAAAATATTATAAATAATAAAAATCTATAAAATTCGCTTTTTAAGTTAAGAATTAAAAAATATACTGGATATTTAACGGTAATATCATTTAATTATTAATAATTAATTATAAATACCGATTTGCCGTTTATTTATAGCCCAAAAATATATGATATTTTACATATAATTTTGAAAACCAAATTCAATTTTTTATATCAAATTTTTTACGTATTTCTTAAATGTATACAATCCGTTTTTATTAAAATTATAAATATGGTAAAATTTCGAAAATAAGTTTGTTTTTAACATTATTTCGACATTTGATTTATTATATTTTAATATTTAAATATTTAATTGTATTTAAAAATACATTTATATTTATAATATTATAATAATATATTAGTTCCAAGTTTTAATTTTTAAAGTGATTATTTTAAATTGTTATATAATTATTTAAATGCTATTGTAATAATAAGCATAATACGTTGAATCTTTTTTATTTAGTTTTATATTTGATATTTTTAAGTAAAAAGATATTAATCGGATCTTTATATTCATATATATTGTTAGTTCTAATTCAATAATAAAATTCAATGTTTTTTATTTTTTATAAAATAATAAAAAATGAAATAAATTTTATTTCATTAAATCTTTTATTAAGTAAAAATTTATATTTATATATTTATAGTTTTTCTAAAGTTGTATCGTAATTTCCTATAAAAGTAATGCCGATATTAAGCGTTTAATAATATTTTTAAATAAAACTTTCTAAATAATGAATTTTCATAAAATAATTTCGTTATCATTTACCAAATTTTGATTTTCGGAATTCGCAATTATGTAGGGTTTTAAATTATGTTTTTATAATTGTTTAAATGTATTAATAATATTAAATATAATATAATTTTCGTTTAAAACTTTATTATTTATTATCGCGATATGTTAGTGCGATTTAATTCGCGTTTTTAAAGTAATAAACTAATCAATAGCTGTTATTATTATATGTAAATTCTTTTTTAAGTTTTTTCCCTTTTTAAATTTCGGCATTTTGCGGTTTTTTTATAAGTAACCTTTTTCTTTTATTTTCTTTCGAATTTGCTAAACTTTATTTACCTCTTTTCGTATAAATCGTTAAATTGCTGTATTTATGGCTTTTGCTAAGGTAATACTCTTTTTAAATTATATTAGCCTTTTTCGATTAATTTATAATTTTTTTGTTAAAGAAAATACTTTGCTTTATAATATATAATATCTCATAAAGCCTTTTATAATAGGACTCTTTTTAATAAAATCCTTCAGTAAATTATTGAAATTCCTTTTTAAAACATATTTTCCCCTAAATATTATAATTAATATTAACTGAAAATATAATTTATAATAATCTTTTAAAAATATGATTTTATAATATATTAAAATATTATTTGGCAATTTAAAATTTATATTAATTTTAATAATAAAACACGTTTTTTTTTCGGATATTAATTTTTTTGGTTAATTTTATAAAGTTATATATTTGTTAATTTCGTTTTATAAACTAATAATTTGAAAATATCGATATTGTTATTTATCTGTTGTATTAATTCCGGTTTAATTAGGAAAATGAAAATTTGCTTTAGTTATGTATTAAATACGTTAATCACTAAATTATTTTTCTTTTGTTACATATTATATATTGTTGTTATTTATAATATATGATATATTTTTCGTATTCTGTTAATTAGTCTTTGAGGCAGGTTATTATTTTTAACGTTTTTTGGATTAGTTTTGTGGCTTTTCGTATTCTGTATCGATCCGTTTATTACAATAACTTTATTGTATATTAAATTTCGATCATGTTTATAATCTTTTCGTCGTTTTTCTAATTCTTTTAAATCGCTTTTTAATCATTGATATTTAATTATTTTATTATGGTTTCTATAATAAAAGACATTTATAAACTTTAGTTTTTTATAGTTATAATATTGAATTTGCTTTTATTCATTTATATATAATCTTAAGTTTCATAAACCTTAATATAATATAGTGAATAATATTGTTATATTAGAAAATATTAATATATATTCAAAATGTATTATTCTATTTATTTTTAGTATTTTTTATAAGTTAAGTATATTATCGATTATCGATTTTAACTATCATAACGATAAAATTATATAAAAACTTAGATGAATTTAATTTAAAAAAGAATTTGAATCCTTTTCTAAATTATTAGAAAACCTTATTATTACTACGGCTTATTTTTAATTTAATTTTAATATTAATTAAGTACGTATATTACCGTAATTAAATATTAATTCTTTTATCTTAAGAATTGGATATATATTTCGGTTTTTATTTCTTCGCTCATTATTCGGACATATTTCAAATGTATTTAAATTATTTGTCAATATTATATGTTTATATTATTTTATACTTTTATTTTTCTAGTAAAACGAAATATATTTTCTTTATATTAAGTTTACGTTATATAAGTATTTTCTATAAATTATTAATGCCAAATTCTATTCAAAATATAAATATAATAAATTATGTAAGAAAATAGTTAAAGATCTATTTAATATTATGTTAATGATTATTACAATTTATAAGAATATTATTAAATAATGCCGGTTTAGGGAAGTTTATTTTCTTTCTTAATTTGCATAAAAAAATGAAATTACATAGTTTAATTCAATTTAAATAACTTCTTAATATCAGGAATCTTATTTTTATTTATAAGCTTTTTTTCCACCGTGCAAAATGATTTAGTAAAGTTAACGTTGTTGTTTTCGAAATAAATAAAACTTATATTTAAAAAGTTTAATTATCGAACAGTGTTTTTTAATTAAACGAAATTAATTTTCTATTCGTTTAAATTTATATTTACCTCGTAGATTTCGTAAATTAATTATTAAATTTCAATTGCTCAGGTTTATACAAGTAGAATTATTGTAAAAACTTGAAATTTTTATATTATAATCAAGTACGTTTCGTAATATTCAAAGTGCTTTGGATATCGAAATTATATTTGTTATAAATTCTTATTATTAAATAAATTTGAATCTAACGAACGTATATATCTGAATTTTAGCTTATTAAGTTACTACTAATAAATTGGTAATCCGTTACGTAACCTAACCTACTTGATTTCCTTAGATGTTTCTATTACGACCGTTTCTAAAGGCCGTGGTCTGTTAGAACGTAACAACTGATTTACGAAATTTTCTTATTTTTTACCCTATTAAAAATTAACAATACGGAATAAATGATATATATTTTCTTTACTTACATTTTTAATGTATACGGGCTACGATATAAAATTATTTCTAGTAAAGGAATTACATTTATTTCGAAATTCTAGCAAAGCTTTAAAATATAAATCGATTTAAATTTTAAACTATTCAATATATTTAAACTTTAAATGGACAGATAAACTAAACAGTTAAATTAAATTTTAAAAATATATTTAAATTATTATATTAATTACTAATAAAATAAGTAGCTTTAAACGTTACTTATTAATTAATTAGTATAAAATAGTTATTACTATAAAAACATTAAAATGATTTCAATAATCGTAAAGTTTAAGTTTATACCTAATATTTATAAAAACACGCATAACGAATTTCTTAATTAATTAATAATATTTACGACAAAATAGCTTATATCACTACATCATATATAAATATAAAGTTAAAATTTATACGTTAATAACTAAGGATATAATATTTCGAAAAATGGTAAAAAGAATTGATTTTTGAAAAAACAAATAAAATAATTTATTTGGTTATTACAAAATTTAAATTTCAAAAATATAGTAAAACATCGATTTCAAGTATATCGGTTTATGTAAAAGTATTAAAACAATCTTAAAAATTAATTATTACTTAAAACTTTTATTTAAAGTAATTATGATTTAGTTTGGCATACTTTTATTTAAATTGATAACAAAAATTATCAAAATCTATACGTAATAAAAGAATATAAAAGGAAAAAAAGTCAAATTATACATAAAATAAATAGAATTTTCAACAGAAAAGAAAAACGAATTTACCTATTATTTAGAAAAATAAAAAAATATCCAAATTTCGAAAACATTTAAAAGCCTTCTAAAAACCTTATAAATACTTAACGCTTGTTAAAGAACTTTTACTATTAATATCGAAATCGCCAATAATAATTCCTTTACTAAGTAGAACTCGCAATTAACAATTTTAGCTTTTTTTTTCGTAAAAGATGTTTTTAACGACGTAAATAAAAGCAATAACTAATTATTTCGTTAATATTACGTAATTTACCCACTAGGTTTTTCTTTATTTTTTATTTAAGCCCCAAAAAAGTTTTCTCGGCGACAGCTTTCTTTTAGGTTAAACGATTTTTTTCTTTATAAAAGGTAACAATTCGATCGGAACGACGGAATTATTATAACGGTAATAGTTTTTAATATATTCGTTATAACGACGAATTCTTTTTAATTATTTGATATTTAGTACTATTTTCGAAATACGACGTATATGGCATTATTTCAAAACCAAATTTAGTAATATAAGTAATTAAAGATTCTAAGTTTTCTTTTTAATTCAAATGATTACGAAGTTTACTGCTATGGCTGCACTATACTATTATGCTACTAGGGCAAAAGATCGGTGAAATGATCGCAATTGTAGGAACAATCCTAGTGCTTACAGCTCTATGTACGTATGACGACTAGGTGGTTTAACCAACTATTAAACCTTAGTCCTACGGGTGTATGTTGGCAGGAGTATCGTAGGATTCTAAGAAATAAATATAATAACGTATTACTTTTTTTTATACTAAAAGTGCCAAAATTATATTGCAAAATATTAATATTATTTAAATTATGGAAATAATAAACGTATATATCCTATATTAACTTATTAACTTACCACCCATAAGTTAATAATCCGGCTTACTAGCTTATCACCAGTATTATAACCTAACGGGTTGCGGCCTCAGGAAGTGGTCGCAACGAGAAAATGACTAAGCCATATGGGTTGAGTCACGTGATAGCTCGACAGGATCTATCGTAGAGCCTATAAAGCCAGGCTCGATAGAATTGAGAGAACTAAGTATAATACGATTATTATTTATATAGTTTAAATAACACTAGCTTGCAATATTTATTAATATTAATCGTTTGCAATATAACTTTTGCACTTTTAGTATTAAAAACATAATTAAGTTATTTTATTGTTAAGAAATTATACGATATTTCTGTAAATATAAACTTGTACGATTAAAATTTAATAGTTAGTTAAACCATTTAGCCGTTATACCTTACAAGCTTTTATTTAATAATACCATTAAACTTTAAACAATATCGCCGACATTATATCTACTAGCAAGCAGCCCGAATAACCTACTTACCAGGTCCCTGATAACCTGGATATTGGAATGGAATCCGAAGAAAAATAATTTCGTTTTTCTCGCGAAAAAGTTTTCCAACGTTTATATACTATAAATAAGCGTAATTTTTACTTCGAAAAAGATAATAATAACCTTACGACGTGCTTTTAAGTAACCCATAAAAAGCTCAAAGAAAAAGAGAAAATTTCCAAAACCGGAAAACATTTTTCAAATAAATCAAATCATTTAATTAAATTTTCCCAAAGAATTAGGAAAAGTCTAAGTTTTCTAAACCAGAACTTTTCGACGGAATTTTAATTAAGTTATAATTATTTTTATGTTAATGTTAAACATATTTCGGATATTTTTCTGCTTTATTAATTACGCTTATTATACGAATTAAATTCGTAATCGGATAATTTATCGGAAATTCAGTTATTTAATTCGAACCCGTTATTATAAAATATATTACTGTATTAATCGAAAATCGAAATCCAAAAGTAATAGGAATATATACTAAGTATAAATAATTTAAGTAAATATTAATAAAAGTTTTCGCAATAATAAACGAGAAAATAAAAGCCGAAAATAGATTTAATAATTACGATAAAAAGGATTAATATTTAATTATGATAATACGTTCGTTTAATTAGCCTGTAAGTTAAATTAAAAACAAAAAGTATTAATAGCTAAATTTTTTTAACGGCCTGAAAAAAGAAATATAAAAAGACTTTTTTAAGCTTAATCGACCTAATTATTTATCGGATTATATCGTTATAGGAGTCAAAATCGACGACCGACAATATGCCTGGCGCATTGAAAGCATTAAAGGAAAAAACAATAAGAAGCCTCGTTATACGGCTATTATTAACGCTTTTTGACGCGGTAACATTTTTTACGGTACGGAACCAGGGCCCATAAAGTTGAAAGTTATTTACAAAAAGGATTAAAATCAGACCAAATGCTTGACTTATAATAAAATAGGGTATAAGGTAATATAATATAAGGCATTTAAAAGACCTCGTTAAGATAACTGGAAACCAGTACCTAAGGAATAATCTAGAAAAAATCAGAAAAACAGAAGTAAACCGATTAATATAATTCGGCCTAAATACGTACTAGACCTCCTATGGCGAAAAACATAATAAGGGTCATTACGATAAGAATTTCGACGACAAATGCGAAAAATTAGAAAATTAGCTTAGTAAGTGTTACGAATATAATAAAAAGCATTACAGGGATAATTACGCAAATCTTAGAATTAGACAAAAAAAGTTTATCCCAGAAACCTTAATCGATACGGCAGAACGTATGCCATATATTGCCAACGACGAAAATATCCTAATTACGATATATAGAAATAATATATTTACGGAAAGATTACCCGTATATATTATAAAAAATTTAATTTTTTTAAAACGAACCGGAAATAGCAAAAACGATAAATAATAATATCGATATTTTCGATTTATAATACCAGAAAATGTTTAACAATTAGCCGAAATTAAAAGTTAGCTCGAAAGAAAATAGTTTTTACAAAAGAAACCTTTTTTGTTATTATAAATAATATAATTATTAGACGAAAAAGAAATCAATCCAGCATATATTAAAAGAATATTGCCAAAAGCTATTATAAATTTTCATATTTAATTGGTATTTACTATAAAGTCTTAGAAAAAAGCTATTAAGGAAGAAATACGTTAATTTACAGAAACACTTTAAAACGATAATTAGTACGACGTATAATAAGATACAGTCGAAAATGGAAAAAAAATAAATTACCTTATAATAAAATAAATTGCAGCAAAATTAAAAGCATTTAATATAATTTAAAGGAATAATACCTCGACAATAACAACAAATATAATATCTTAATACGTTAAATACCAAAATACAGATAAAGCTGGATAAATTCGAACAGAAATTAAAACAAAAAGGTTATTTATAAAAAAGTCGCAGGATAACAAAACCCAAAAAACTTAAAAGGAACTTTCAAAAAAGGCTTTAAACATAACGATAAAAGCTGTTAATAACTTTATCATTTTGAATATACGAATCGGAACGTATTAATATTCTGTAATAATAAACTGCGAAATTTTGGACAGAAATTATATTATATTAAACATAATTAATAATTTTAAATTATTATAAAGATATAAATTAAACCCTGACGTAATAACAAATGTCGAAAATCGGGAATTTATTTACGATAACGTAAAAATTATACGCGAAATTAATTATTTCGAAATTTTTGTCTAAGAACGATACTAAAAAATTAATTTCGATATCGTTTTATTTGAGAATTATAATATGATTTTAGGATTACTATAAATACGCCAGTACGGAATCTTAATTAATGAAAAAACTAGCTAAATAAAGTTCACCTTATACCTTATTAACAAATAAAAAAAAAGAATCAAGATTTGAATTTTCGATCGAAGATAACGACAAATATAAGCATAAGGATACGATAAAAACCTTACTATTTAAAGGGACAAAATATAAAAAAAATAAGTATTAAAAAAATACGACGTATAATTGTTAGTATTAAAACGAAGTTAAAGCAACTAAATAAAGATTTAAAATAATACTCTTAGGAATTAAAAAATCTAATTAATATGTTATTATAATATTATAGCCGTGGTGTTTTGATATCTTACTAGGGTATGCACCAATCGGATATCTGGGATTCCGGTTTTGTTTTGATGTCCTATCAATGGGAAGCGTAAGACTTTTTAGCGCTGGTGTTCGTATATCGGGTATTAGCTTTTCCGGTATTAGTGGATGCGCCAAGGCTCGTATTCAAATTTAGCTTGTTTTTTCGGGTTTGGCCTTTTTTGGCTTAATTTTAATGTATGCGCCAAGTTTCGTATTTTTGCGCATTAGTACCACTTACTTTATTTACAAATTTTTTCTTTTTTCTTTTTTCTGTTTATTTAATTCTTTTTTTTATTAATTATATTTTTTTTCCAGTTTTTTTTAATATTATGTTCGGTTATCGTCGTCCTTATCGTCCTTATCGCCGCTATCGCCGTTATCGTCCTAGGTTTTATCCTAATCGTCGGTACGGTACTATTCGTTACTTTGGATACGTACGTCGTTATTAACGTTTTCTAGTTAATTTATTTACTTATTTTTTACGTTAATATATTGCTAATTGCGAAATTTAGGGTTCTAATTATATTAAAAGGCCTTTATTTTGTCGTCGCCGTATCTCTAAAGCTAATTAATTTATTTTTTCAAAATCATTTTTTCTTCTTTTCGCGTTTCGTATTCGTAAGTTAAGCGGGAAACGTTTTAAAAATTTTATTTTATAGTATTTTTTTCGGATTAATTTTACGATAATTATTTTTTTTAGCCATATTGCAATTTTTCTTATTATTATGTTTAAAGGTTTTTTAAGCGGTTATTGCCGGCATTTCGATTATCCGCACGTATTTTATCGGTTTATACAGATTATGCGAAAAATTGCTTTTACTAATTATTACGTTAAAAAATTTATGGAATAATTTGATAAAATTCGGTACGCGCTTATTATTTATGCGGATAATTCGGATTTTGTTTTTTTGGTTCCTGGTAATAAGGTTTATCGGTCCGATAATCGGATTATATAAATTATTATTATTAACGGCGTTCGGTTGGATTTCGATATTATTACGTTACGTAATTATACTGTACCCGTTTTAATTATCCGGGTTTATGATAAACCAGGTAATAATATTTTTATTCCTAGGTTTCCTAATTATTAACGTTTGCCTAATACCGTTAGCCGTTTTTTTGGTTTTATTAAGGTTACCGATATTCGCGCATTTAAGTTTTTATTTAGCGATAATACTATTTTAGAACGTATAAAGCTTAAAGCCTTTATTTATTAACTTATTTGGCATAACGTTAAAAAGCGCGTTTTCGTTAATAGGGTTTATAATAAGCATTTTATTTATGGGATTAATAATTTGGAAAATCGACTTTTTAATATTTATGTTCGAATATTACGGAAATTGAAATTTAGAAATAATGTTAATAGTTTTTTGCGTATTATTAAGGATATTTAAATTAATTTTAATGTTTATTTCCTTATTATAATTTATATTCCCGCTTTTTTTATTAAACGTATTTTTCGGTTATCCGATTTATTTTTGATAAATATTAATTCCGAAAATAAAGGTAAATTATTAATACATAAACGTTCGAGTTTTTAATTTCGGGTTCCTTTTCGGCCTAATACTTTATTAAGTAATTAATCGGGTTAATCGAAGGCTTTTATTATTATTTTAAATCGTATTACGAAATACGCGTTATCCGTAATGAAATTTAGAAATATTCGGGCTATATTCTATTGAAAAAAGTTAAATATTTAATATTAATAATTATCGTTATTTTTTATATTTTTTAAAAATAAATTTAATGCCTTTATTTTATTATCTAGTATTTTTATTCCTTTTATTTTTATAAAAATATATTTTCCCTTTATTTATCTTATATTTATTTTTGCATATAAATGTAAGTTTTTATTAGTTAATTATATATATAATAATCCTTAATTAGGAAAATATATTTTTCGTATATATTTATTTATAACGGAAAAACTTTATTAATAGTTAAATATTTATTTATAATATTTTTGTATTTATTTATCGTATAAGGGTATATCGTTTATTATTATATATTAATTATATAAGGAAAACATAAAAATGGTATTTTATTTTTTTATTATATAAATATAAGGTTTTAATAAACGTATTTATATTATTTTGTATATACGTATTTTTTATATAAATATAACGATTTCGGACGTATTACTTTTCCGTTAATTTTAAAATTTACCTAATTTACGTTATTATTTTAAGCCCCCGCCAAAGGGGGCCATTTGCGGCCACCTTTAGCTATCGTTACGTTATTAGCGTTCCTGGAGAGATTTTTTTTCCCCTTTTCCGGTAAGCCTTAGCAAACCTTTGGAAGGGGGGGTATTTAAAGAGGGATTAACCCCTAAAAATAAGAAAAAGGTAATTCTTAATCAAAATCCTTACTTACGTAAGAGGTTTTTTAAATTTTCTTTAACCCAATCGGAAGCTTTTTTTGGTAGGTTTTATATTTTTTCGAATTTGGGTAAAATATATGTTAGTACCGGGGGTTTAAAGTGGTCGTCTATATAAAAACGTACGTTACCGTAATTAAGTATTAGTTTTTTGGGTACGTCCGACTTAAAGCAAAAAATAAATTCCTTTCGGTTGGTAATTATCGTTATTATTAACTAGAAATTTTTTTAATTTTTTTTTTAAAAATTTCGGTTCCGTTATGTCGCTGCCGATATAAGTTAAATATCCTTTGTTTTTATGGAGGTAACGCCAAGCCGTTAATTTATTACGTATTTTGGCAATATTTAGATAAAAGCTTTTAATGTCAAAATAATGGGGGTTTTTCAGGTTTTTTTTTGTGCTTATTTTCCGATTACGTAAAAATATGGGGTACCGTTTTTATGTTTTTCGCAAATTGCGTAATATTGTTAAAAGTTAAATTTGTTAATTTTTGCGATAAATTCTTATAAGTCCAGGTAGCATTTCGGGTATATTAAAAAGACAGATTTTGCCGCTAATTTAAATTAGCCCGTATTATCGGCAAGTAAGTCCTTTAAGATTAGTTCTAAGGAGCCTTTTCGTATATTTGGTATAATTTATGCGGTATTAACAATTCCTGCTTCGAAGTCGAAAAAGTTATTTAGTTATTTTTTAAAAGGCCAGTTATTTATAACCGCTTTTGATATATCTGGGATAATAAAATCGAAAAGTGATTCTGAGTTATTAGGTATTAATGCCTATGTCGGTAATATTACCTGGAATAACTGGCTTAATAACATAATTTATAATGCCATTTTATAAATGTAAAATTAATATCTGTATTTAACTTACTATATGATATAGGATATTAGAGTTTTTGGTATCCTTATGTACTTTGTTTATATTTATTATTTGTCAGTTCGTTTTTTTATGTTTATTTTATGTTATGCGTATTGGTTCTTGTTATTTGGAATAAGGGACACCACGGCTGAAAACTTTTAATATTACAGATACGAGCATTTTTTTCAGAAAAAAGGTCGATACGAAATTACCAGAATATAACGAATAAAAGTATAAGATAATCCTTAAAAAATTCCTCGACAAAGTTTTACTGTATTTATAATCTTAACGGAAATAAGTTATACGTTCTCAAAAAATACCTGAAAAATCGGTTACAAAAAAAATGGATTTAACTTTCGAAATTACCGGCAGGATATCCTATATTTTTCGTACCTAAAAAAATGAAAAATTGCGACATACGATTAATTATCGATAATTAAACGATATTACTGTTAAAAATTAAACATTATTACTCTTAATCACAGGAATAAAAAACCGACTTTACGGAACCTAATATTTCATAATATTTGATCTTGAAAATAAATATAACCTTATCAAAATTAAAAAAGGATACGAATAAAAAAATAACCTTTAGGTGTTACAGGAACAGGGGTTCCTGTCTTAAGGAAGCCAACTTTTAAGGCCTAGCGTGGAGCTGCTACGGCTGAACTCCGGAGGGGAGTTCTTGGCCCAGACAATGTGATTTAGGTGATCTAACGGATTGATCAGATCACATAGATCACATAGATCCACGACACACTCACTTTAACGAATTGGGATATATAATGAATCAATCTCCTATGTAGATAGCCACCTACTTAGTTTTCACTCCTTAGCTATCAATCTTAGCTCTCAGTTCAGAGGGAACTGCACCGTTCTCTAACTGAGGGAAAAGTCTTTAAATCTCTTTAACAAACAGACCACTAAATCATTTCTCGTCCTATTGTTACCTGTAAATCAAGACCCCTTTTCGGATACTGCTCATACCTCCAGGTGGATGTATGACAGGTTCGTTACATTAGGACGAAATACGGATTATTTAAGTATTTAGTTATACTAATAGGATTTACGAACGTACCAGCAATTTTCTAACGAATAATTAATTATGTGCTACGGAAATATTTTAATATTTTTGTCGTTTGTCATCTTGACGACATTCTTATTTTCTTGAAAACGGAAAAAGCATATATAGGATCATTTATAAAAGTCTTTAAGTTTTATAAAACGCAAAGGTATTTTGTTAACGCAAAAAAGAACTAATTTTACGCATAAGAAATGGAATATCTAAGATATATTATTACCTTAGGACATATCAAAATGGACCCCCAAAAAATCGCTGCAATTACAAAATAGCAGACGCCAACAACGGTCAAGGAGGTACAGACATTCCTTGGATTCGCCAACTATTACAGAAAATTTATTCGAAATTTTAATAAAATAATTATAACTTGAATAAGTCTTACAAAAAAAAAGGTTCAAATGGACGCCAAATACGGAAAAAATATTTCAAAATGTTAAAAATATAATTATTAACGAACCAATATTAATTATGTACGATTTAAAAAGCCTTATTAAACTAAAAACCGATATATCAAATTACGCGTTAAGTATAATAATTAAATAACGAAATACTTAAAGCAAATTATACCTTATTATATTTTTTTCATATAAATTAAAAGGAACCAAACTTAATTACGTTAATCTAAATAAGGAATTTATGGCCATTATTATGGCATTCCGAAAGTTTAAGTATTTTTTAAAAAGAAACTTGTACCAAATCAATATTTATACGGATTATTAAAACCTTGTCCCATTTACCACGACTAAAAAACTTACAAAACGATAATTTTGCTATATAAAGAAATTGACGAATTTTGATTTCGTTATTATTTACAAAAAGGATTAAAAAATAACAGAGCAAATGCTTTAAGTAAACGACTGGATTTTGAAAAGAAATTAATTAAAGTTAGCCACATAATTTTCGATATTACCACAAAAAATATTTACACCCGCGATAAAATACGATAATTCGGGCAATATTCCTTGATATATATCAGAAAATCCAGCAGTATAACAACAGTTTCCCAGAAAACCAAAAAACGAATAAAATTTAAATTCTAAAAGAATTCCAAAGGGATTTAGTACGAAAAATATACGAATACCAGCTATATAGATATCTAGAAATCTACAAAACTTTAAACCGGCTTTAACATATATATTCCTTTCCAAAATAAAATGAATAATATAGAAAATTATACGACAATACGATATTTCCGCCAGAATAAAAGCTTCACGACATAAGCCATACAAAAAGTTACAATTATTATTAATCGCAAAACGACCATAATATTTAATTATATTTAACTTTATTATTATATTTCTTATATTAAAAAACTTAATTATAAGAATATATTACGACAGTATTTTCGTAATCGTCGATCAATTTACGAAATCTTCCTATCTTTTACTATATTATAAGGATATAAATGCCGAACAAATAAGATATATATTTTTTTAGATATATTTTCGATATATACGGATTATTAAAAACAGTTATTTCAGATAAAGGATTAATATTCGTATTTAAGTTTTAATAAGGTCTAATAATACAAATCGGCTTAAAGTATAAGTTATTTAACGTTTTTCAATTATAAATAAACGAATAAATAAAACGAACGAATTAAACTTTGGAAATTTACTTACTATATTATATTATTTACGAACAAAATAATTAGGTTCAAAATTGTGAATCGCATAATTAACTTATAATACCAGTTATTACGAAAATATTAAAATAGTATTTACGAACGTAAATTTTGATTTTATTTTAAAAGTGTACAAACAAATATACGACGACAATTTAATTAATATCAATATAATCTTTACATTAAAATAATTATAATAATTATACCAGCAAATAAAAACAAAACTAGAATTCGTATAAAATTAAAGAAGTAAATGTTATAATTAAAAAAGGTTAAAAAATTAATTTTCGAAAAAGGGGAAATGGTTTTTTTAATTACTAAAAATATTCAGATAAAACAATTTAATATAAATTTCGATTTTAAATATATCAGTTTATATAAAATCGCTAAAATAATTTCAAAAAATAATTACCAATTAAAACTTTTACAAAAAGTTAAATTTTATTTAATTTTTTACGTTTTTTTATTTGAGTTAACAGCAAATATAATTAAGGTACATACGGTATAAAACGACGTAAAAATAAAAAACGAATAAATATATAAAATAAGCAAAAGATTCGATATACCAAAACAAAACGGACTTACCTAATATTTAATTAAGTAAAAAAATACCCGGATTCCGAAAATATCTAAAAACCCGTCAAAAGTCTTATTAACGCCTAACGCCTATTAAAAAACTTTTACTAATACCGCCGAAATCGGCAAGGTCGAAAGTCCTCCACTTAATAAACGACCAGTCGGTGGACTTAAGATTAGACCAGTTAAGAAAGGGCGCGGTTTCTGCTGATATAGCCTTAGCGGTTTCTAGTTAGGCTTATTTTTCTTAACTTTCTAATTTATTTAACTTTTTTAGGGACCAAAGCCCGCGGGATAGCATACGTGCTATACGATCAGCCTATAATTTCTTTCGTTTTCGAAGCCGGCGAATCTTGGCCTACGTTTATTCTGTTTCCTTTTTATCTTTCTTAAATTCCGTTTTAAACTTGAAATAATTAAAACCAAATTTTTTAAATTGAAAAATAAAAAGATTATTAACGTCGTAAAAGCCTTGGTTCTGCGCTATATATTTTTCGTATCGGGAGAAATCCGACGAAAAAATACGACAAACCGATAAACCGCGATAAATATAATATAAATAAACAAACATATCTATAATTCGAAAAGCAATAAGTTTAAGCAAATTATTTTGTTCTTTCGTTTTACTATTAATCAATTTTTAATACGACCCGATATAATAGCAAAAAAGAATTTACAAAAAAAGAAAAGAAATTTTCGAGATTAAAATTATAAAAAAAAGGATCGTATTATAACTTAACGGGTTACGGCCTTAGAAAACGGTCGTAACGAAAAAATGATTAAGTTATGTAGGTCGAAATACGTAATGGCTTAATAGGATCTACCGTAAAGCCTATAAAGCCAGGCTCGATAGAGTTAAAAAAAACCAAGCATAATACGCTTATTATTTCAATAGTCTAAATAGTACCAGCTTGCAATACTTGTTAATACCAATCGCTTGTAATACGATTTCTGCACCCTTAGTATTAAGAGACGGAACTAAGTTATCTTATTGCTACAGAGTCCCACGATACTCCTGCCAACATAAACCCGTACGACTAAGATTTAATAGTTGGTTAAACCGCCTAGCCGTCACAACCAGTAAGTTAGTAATCCGGCTTATTGGCTCACCACCAGTAAGTTGGTAATTCATTACGTAACTTAACCCATTGTTTTTTCTTGACTTATCTTTGTCGGGGACCGTTTCTGAAGGCTGTAACCCGTTAGGTCGTAACAATACGTACTGGAGCCGTTACGGTGGAAAGGTCCTAACATACTAGGGTTTAATTAGGTAATTATAGTTTTAGAAATAATATAAAAAATAAATAGGTTAAAATAATTAAAAATGTAATAATTAAGCAATAAATATTTTTGGTGACGGAGCAGTAAGTGTACCGTAAAAACGACAGCGAAGTTCCGAATAACTTTAACAAAACATATATAATAAGTATATCAAAACACAATTAAAAAGAAATGCGGACCGGGTTTATAACTGTAAAACCTTGACATTATATATAAAAGCATATATTTTAAGAAAAAGTATATTAACAAGTTGTTTAACTTCTAAAAGGCCTTTTATAAAAGGTGAAGGTGGTGAACCTTCCTTAAATACAGATAAAAACAGTAGTAGCCAAGAGATAAGAATACCGGAGTGGCTGAAGCTATTTCCACTAGCCGGTTAGCTAACTAAGCCATGGCGTTGCTAGGTTCAACATGATAACTCAAGGCCTTAGGCATTAAACCCCGGTGTAAACCTTCTGCGCTTCGTCGGTGGTCCCAAATGCAAAATGCATGTTCGAAGTCTTTGCTTCAGATGAAACAGCATGCCTCAAATTTCAGCAGCAGCTGGCCGTTCTCCTTGTCCCAGCAAGCGGGGAGGTTCTCGGTATTCAGGGCGACGTCTCTCCTCAGACCAGAGATGAACTCTTGCATATACCTTGTCGCACTCTTCTTCCATTGAACAAGATGTTCTCCCATATAAGTTTCGAAAATATAGTCGGCCTCAATCGACATGGCATCCGTCTCGTGCGTACTCAGCACTCGGGTTTCGACGTGCTTCTCGCCATGATGGGGCACCTGAGCCGCGGCATGAACGCCCATGCCGCCGTATGACCGGGGGAATACTATCGAGATGGTTTCAAGGGAATGCATGTTTTCGAGAGACATGGGTAGCAAGTGGCCAGCCCTGGCAGCGCGTAGGTCCAGAGCAAAATGGCGTGTTCTTCCGACCCATTGAGGAATCTTGTTTCCGGGGAAGCATAGCTTGCCGATGAAGGTCTTGAAGGTGTCCCCTCCCATGTAGAGAATGTCCGAGTCTGGATCGAATGCTCGGCGCGCCGCCCACGACTCCAATGCGATATCTCGGGACTCGCCGCAAGTCCACAGGAGTGGGGAGCAAGCCTGATGAACCTGTAATTGCTCAAGTAACGTCCCGTCCAGCTCTGGCTCGGCACACGAGAAGACGCAGACTTCCTTATCAGGGGACGATGACTCTAGAGCGGTCTCCCAAATTTCCCGGCGCAGCTCCGGCGGTAAGTGACTGAACAGGGAGAAACGCATTGTATAGTTCGATAGCGAACTGGTGCACGGTTGTCCACAGTGCTAGTCGAGAGAGGAATGTTGGCGAATTTTTCGTTGATAAAAACCGGGATGTAAAAGCATCACTTCAAGCAGGTGCAGCATTTGATAGGGCTATCCCTTTATATAATTTCAGTTCTGGTATCTAGATGCTGTCTTACCCTAAAACAGAGGCCTGCGCGGGTGTTATGCTCTTCCGTCCCGATACCTCTCGGTGGTAAAAAGAGAGTGCACCGTACACGTCAAAGTTGCCGGCTCTAAACCCCCGCCGGAGATATTCCTCGAATGATAACATCCTGTCGACTGAGCGAATATTCGTTGCACTTGTGAGACATAAGGAAGAACACATGGACCTACGAATATGGGGTTAGGGGTCAATGCAGTGTAAAGATTTCCACGCTGTGTCCGACACACACGTCATAAGGGAGGGCACAGCCACTTACGAACTCCGCGTAGTGCCGTTACATCACATTTAACCTACAGCCGGGGTGCAAATTCTCGATAAATTCCTTTTTTTCCGTACAAACTCATAGATTTCTACCTGGAATATTCCCACAACTTTATATTATAACTATGATATTTATAACGTTATTCTCTACATATTTATATAAAAATAGATCAATAAATTAAAGCAATTCCTTAAACGTATTATAAAAATCGACCAAAATTATAAGTTTGAATATCTTGCGTATTATGATAAATAATTTTCTAAAAATACATATACTTTAAGTGTTACGGCTTGACTGTTAGGACCTAACGATCTTGGCTTCTTATGGACGGTTGGAACCACAAAAGGATCAAGCTCCGACCCAAGCCAAGGCGTTACGTAACTGGCTCAAAGGTTTCAAAATACTAAGCGCCTTAAGCCCTTTAAGTCAGCAGAAAAGTTTAAAAGGCTTAAGGGACTTAAGGGTTTAAACCGTTTAAATATTTTGAATTAAAATAAGGATATATACGTTTATTATTTCCATAATTTAAATAATTTCAGCTTATAATGGAATATTATTACTTAAAACGTCCTTAATATTACGAAACGTAATACGTTATTATATTTATTACTTAAAATCTTACAATATTTTTATTAATATAAACCCGTCGACTTAGGTTTAATAATTAATTAAACCGTTAAGCCGTTATACGTTATAAATTTTTATTTAATAATATTATTAAATTTTAAGCAATACCGCCGATATTATATTTATTAAAAAATAACTTAAATAATTTATTTATTAAGTTTTTAAAAACCTTAATATTAAAATAAAATTTAAGGAAAAAAAGAAATAATTTCGCCTTTTTCGAAAAAAAGTTTTTTAACGTTTAAATATTATAAATAAACGTATTATTTAATTTAAATAAAATAAAAATAACCTTATTACGTTTTTTTAAGCTGCTTATAAAAAGCTTAAGGAAAAGGGAAAAATCCCCGAAACCGGAAAGTCCTTTTGGCCGAATTAAATTATTTAGTTAAATTCCACCAAAAAACCAAAAAAAGTCTTTAAATCCTTTAAGCCAAAATCCTTTAATAGAATTTTAATTAAATTATAATTATTTTTAACTTAATACCGAACGTACTTTAGGTATTTTCTTATTCGATTTGTTACGTTTATTATACGAATTAAATTTGCAGTTAAACGATTTATTAAAAATACGGCTATTTGGTTTAAACCGGTTATAAGAAAATACGTTACCTTACTAATCGAAAAATGCAACCCGGAAATAATGCAAATATATAATAATTACGAATAATTCGAATAAGCATTAATAAAGGTTTTCGGAATAATAAATAAAAAAATAAAGGTTGAAATATAAATTTAATAATTATAACAAAAAAATTGGTATTTAAATACGGTAATATATTAATTTAATTAATATTTAAATTAAATTAGGGATAAAAAGTATTAATAGCTAAATTTTTTGATAACTTAAAGAAAAAAATATAAAAAAAATTTTTTAAGCTTAACCGGCCTAATTATTTGTTAAATTATATCGTTATAGCAGTTAAAATTAATAACCGGCAATATGCTTAGCATATTAAAAAAACCAAAAAAAAATAATAATAAATTCCGATATACGGTTAATACTAGTGTTTTTCGGCGTAATAATATTTTTATGGCATTAAACTAAGCCTTATAAAACTAGGAGCTACCTATAAGAAAAACTGGAACTAGATTAAGTATTATAATTACGGAAAAAAGGGATATAAGGCTTATAAATATTCTTTATCTAAAAAGTTATAATGGAACAATTAAAAGCTTATATCCGAAAGATAACCTAAGGAAAATCAAAAAAACGAAAAATTTATTAATATAATTCGGCCTAAGTATATATTAGGCCTACTATAGCAAAAAATTTAATAAGGAATATAAAAAGCTAGGAATCTGGTTTAGCAAGTAATTAAGGAATAACGGAATATTTTTAAAAAAATAATTAGAGAAATATTAGGGCTAAATAAAAAAAATCTGTTCCGGAACCCTTAATCGATACGGCAGGATATATATTGTTTATTATAAAAAATAAAATTACCTTACTTATAAAAAATAAAAACGGCATATTTATAATAGGATTACCCGTATATATTATAAAGGATTCGATTTTCCTAATAAAACGGAAAAAAATAAAAACGATAAATAATGGTATTAACATTTTCGATTTATAACCCCTAAAAACGATTTTTTTTAGCTGGTAACAGCAGAAAGCTAGCCTAAAGGAAAATGGTACCCGTAAAAAAACCCTTTTTATTATTATAAGTAATATAATTACCAAACGGAAAAGGAATTAATTTAATATATTGTAAAAAAATATTATTAAAAGGTTATTACGGATTTTTATTTTTAATTAGTATTTACTATAAATCCCGATAAACGATAAGTTTTAAAAAAAAAATTTAACGATTTATACGAAACCTTTAATGGGAAAAAGATAAACCTTAATAGGAAACTATACGCCATATTGAAAAATAATTTACCTAATAAGGAAAAAAAATCTAACAAAATTAGGAATAATTAATATAATTTAAAGGCATAATATACCGATAAGAACGATAAATATAACAGCTTAACGTATTATATAAAAAAATATAAATAAAATTCGACAAATTCAAAAAGGAATTAAAAAACGAAAATCACTTATAAGAAAGCCGCAGGATAACAAAACTTAAAGGAATTAAAATAAATTTTTAAAAAAGGTTTTAAACGCGACGATAAAAGCCATTAATAACCTTATTACCTTAAATATACGAATCGGAACGTATTAGTATATCGTAATGGTAAACTGCGGAACTTTAAATGGAAATTATATTATACCGGATATGGTTAACGAATTTAAATTACTATGGAAATATAAGTTAAAATTTTATATAGCGATAAACGCCGAAAGTCAGGATTTCGCCTACGATAACGGAAAAATTTTACGCAAAATTAATTATTTTAAGATTTTTGTTTAAGGACGATACCAGATAATAAATTTCGATATCGTTTTATTCGGGAATTATGATATAATCTTAGGAAAACCATGGATGTACCGGTACGGAATTTTGATTAATAAAAAAATTAGCCAGGTAAAATTCGTTTTATTTCCCGTTAATAAGCAAAAAAAAGAATTAAAATCTTAATATTCGATCGAAAATGGTAACGAATATAAGCATAAAGATACGACAAATACCTTACTACCTAAAGGGATAAAATACAAAAAAAAAATATTAAAGAAAAATACGATATATTATTATTACCATTAAAGTAAAGATACGGCAATTAAATAACGATTTAAAATAATAACCTTAAAAATTAAAAAATTTAATTAATGTATTATTATAATATTATAAATACAAGTAATTTTTTAAAAAAGAACTAAATACGAAGCTATTAAAATATAACGAATAAAATTACGAAATTATCCTTAAAAAGGGTTCTTTAACGAAATTTTACCTTATTTATAACCTTAACGGAAATAAATTATATATGTTCTGGGAATACCTAGAAAATCGGTTATAAAAAGGATAAATTTAACTTTTAAAGTTACCGGCAGAATACCTTATGTTTTTCGTACCTAAAAAAAATAGAAAATTACAACTTGTAATTAATCATCGGTAATTAAACGATATTATTATTAAGAATTAAACGTTATTGCCCTTAATTACAAAAATAAAAAACCGATTTTATAAAACCAAATAATTTATAATATTCGATTTTAAAAATAGATATAATTTTATCAAAATTAAAAAAGGATACGAATAAAAGATAATATTTGAAACGAAATACAGATTATTTAAATATTTGGTTACGTTAATGGGATTTACGAACATATTAATAATTTTCTAACGGATAATAAATTATATGCTATAGAAATACCTTAACGTTTTTATTATATATTATTTTGATAATATTTTTATTTTTTTAAAAACGGAAAAAATATATGCAAAATACGTTTATAAAGTCTTTTAAGTTTTATAAAACGTAAAGTTATTAATTAATATAAAAAAAATTAATTCCATAAATAAAAAATGGAATATCTGGAATATATTATTACTTTAAAATATATTAAAATAAATCTAAAGAAAATTGCTGCAATTATGAAATAATAAACGTTAACGACAATTAAGGAAATATAAGTATTCCTTAAATTCGTTAATTATTATAAAAAGTTTATTTAAAATTTTAACAAAATTATTATACCCTTAATTAACTTTACCAAAAAAGAAAAAAAATTTAAATGGACGTTTAAAACGGAAAAAGTGTTTTAAGAAATCAAAAATACGATTATTAACGAATTAATATTAATTATGTACGATTTAAGTTGCCCCGTCGAACTAAAAACCGATATTTCGGATTACGTATTAGGCATAATAATCGAATAACGAAATAATTAAGGCAAATTATACCTTATTATATTTTTCTTATATAAGTTAAAAAGAACTAAGTTTAATTATAATATTCTAAATAAGGAATTTATGGCCATTATTATGGCATTTTGCAAATTTAAGTACTTCCTAAAGGGAAATTTATACCAAGTCAAAATTTATACGGATTATTAAAATTTTATCCGATTTATTATGATTAAAAAAATTTACCGGACGATAATTACGATATGCAGAAAAATTGGCGAACTTCGATTTCGTTATTATTTATAAAGAAAGTTTAGAAAACGGTAAAGTAAATGCTTTAAGTAAGCGATTAAACTTTAAAAAAAATTGGTCAAAATTAGCCATATAAATTTTGATATTATTATAAAAGGATATTTACGCCCGTAACAAATTGTAATAATTCGGGCAATACTTTTGGATATATATTAAAAAATCCAACAGTATAATAACGGTTTTTTAAAAAATTAAAAAACGGATAAAATATAAATTCCAAAAAAATATTAAATAGATTTAATATAAGATATATACGAATATCAGTTATATAGATATTTAAGAATTCACAAAACCTTAAAACGATTTTAATATACGTATTTTTTTTTAAAAATAAAAACGATAATTTAAAAAGTACGATAATAATATAACCTTTATAATAAAGTTAAGGCGTAATAATATAAACTTTATGGAAAATTATAACTATTACCAGTTTTAAAAAGATTTTAAGATTTGAATATTATGGATTTTATTATTAAATTTTTTTTATCCGAAAATCCAGCGACAAAAGTATATTACGATAGCGTTTTCGTCATCGTCGATCGGTTTACGAAATTCTTTTATTTTTTATTTTATCATAAAAATATTAACGCAAAATAAATAATATATATTTTTTTAAAAATATT
This sequence comes from Monosporascus cannonballus, assembly GCA_004154925.1. Lineage (NCBI taxonomy): Eukaryota > Fungi > Ascomycota > Sordariomycetes > Xylariales > Monosporascus > Monosporascus cannonballus. Next base: position 112,484 of record QJNS01000166.1, on the reverse strand, counting down.
TTTAATATATACGGATTATTAGTAAAAATTATTTTAAATAAAGGTTCGATATTCGTATTTAAGTTTTGGCAAGGTCTTATAGCATAAATCGGCCTAAACCATAAATTATTTAATATATTTAAATTATAAACGGACGGATAAATAAAACGGTTAAACCAAATATTAAAAACATATTTACGATATTACGTTAATTACGAATAAAATAATTGGGTTAAAAAGTTATTTATTATTTAATTAACTTATAATATTAATTATTACGAAAATATTAAAATAATATTAATTAATACAAATTTTAATTTTATTCTAAAAGTTTATAAAAAAACGCGTAATAACGGTTTAATTAATATCAAAATAATTTTTATATTAAAATAATTATAATAATTATATCAGGAAATAAAAATAAAATTAAAATTTGTACGGAATTAAATAAGTAAATATTATAACTAAAAAAGGTTAAAAAAATTAATTTTCGAAAAGGGGAAAATAATTTATTTCGTTACCAAAAATATTTAAATAAAAACATTTAGTAAAAAATTTAATTTTAAATATATTGGTTTATATAAAATTATTAAAAAAATTTCAGAAAATAATTATTAATTAAAACTTTCATTAAAAGTTAAATTTTATTTAATTTTTTATGTTTTTTTATTCCAATTAATAGCAAATATAATTAAAATATATACGGTATAAGATAACATAAAGGTGGAAAACAAATAAATATATAAAGTAAAAAAAAATTTTAACATACGGAAATAAAACGGATTTATCCAGTACCTAATTAAATAAAAAAAGTACTTAAATTCCGAAAATATTTAAAAGCCCGTTAAAAACTTTACTGGCGCTTAATATTTATTAAAAAACTTTTATTAATAATGACAAACGCGTTTTAATTAATGGCCGACCAATTAATAATTAAGATATCGGGCTAATTGGTTACGGCCTATATTAACGTAATAACTATAACGGCAGCCTCCAGCTATTTTTATTTTTGCTTTAAATATTTAAACTTTTTTATGGCCTCCGCGCCCTTAATTTTTCGACGAAATATTTCTATATTATGGCAACAAAGCAACCGCCTTTGTTTTTGCAAACGGTCTAACTTATTAATAACGATACGCAATATTTTACGAACTTATTCCTTTTTACGTTTTAAACGGTTTTCCTCGTCAAAAAGCTTTTAGTATTCGGCCTTTAAAAAATTAAAAACGTTATAAGGGCCCTTATAATAAATATATCGCGCATATTTTAAAAATTTTCGAATAATTTTATATTCCGTATTTTTTTTTTCGTACCGAAAATAAAAAAATATTTTAAAATTAAAATGTTTAATACGTTTTAAAAAAATTAAAACGTTAATACGTTTACGAAAACGAAACTTTTTAATTCGACTTAATATAATAAATATATAAAAAGGAAAAATATTTACCGAAATTACCAAAATAAACAATTTGATCTTTAGGGACAAAAATCCTAAAAAGGAGAAAATCGTATTAGGACCTAACGATTTTGGCTTTTTACGGACGGTTGGAACCATAAAAGGATTAAGTTTTAACCTAAGCCAAGGTATTACGTAACTGGCTTAAAGGTTTTAAAACGCCAAACGCCTTAAACCCCTTAAATTGGCAAAAAAGCTTAAAAAGCTTAAAGGACTTAAAGGTTTAAACCGTTTAAGCACTTTGAACCAAAACAAAGATATATACGTTCGTTATTTCCATAATTTAGATAATTTCAGCTTATAATGGAATATCGTTACCCAAAACGCCCCTGGTATTACGAGACGTAACACGTTATTATATCCATTGTTCAGAATCCCACGATACTCCTGCCAACATAAACCCGTCGACTTAGGTTTAATAGTTGGTTAAACCGCCAAGCCGTCACATTGACAGAGCGCGGTCTCAGAAAACGGTCGTAACAGGGATATTGTCACGTCCTAACAAGCCACGGCTTCTAGAAACGGTTGCAACAGGAACAGCCAAGAAAACCAAATAGATCAGGTCACGTAACGGATCACCAACTTATTGATGATAAACCAGTAAACCGGATCATTAACTTATTAATAGTAAACCAGTAAGACGGATTATGAACTTATTAGTAATAAATTAAAAACATAACACCAAAATATACATTAGTTATTTTTATAATTTAAATAATAATAATTAATAATATAAATTTATTATTTCAAATACTTTCCATATTATAAAATATAATTTATTAATTTATTTATTATTTAAAATTTTGTAATATTTTTAGTAATATAACCCCGTGTAATTCAAATTTAATAATTAATAAAAATTAATTATTTATTATATATTATACATTTGCATTTTAAAGTATTAGTATATTTTAGATATCAATGTCGATAATATATTCATGAATTAATAATTAACTTACGCAGTCTATAATAGTAATACAAATTTAAACGATAAAAAATAATAACTTTTTTAATTTAATTCTTTTCAATATTTAAGCACTTCAAGCATATATTTTATTTATCTTAAACAATATTAAATTTATTAAATTATTTGAAGCGGTATACGACGATTTTAAAAGCAAAAATATCGCCTCTAAATACCAAAACCTTCAGAAATAAATTAAAATTATATTTTATATAATATTAAACGTATTATAAGCATTTTGTATATATTTCGTTATATTTCTTATATAAATAAAAACCGTAATCAGACGTTTTGTATATAATTTAAAGATATTGAATTTAAATTGATTATAATGAAATATATTATTTTATTTATAAAAAACAAAGCCTAAAAATAATATCAATATTGAATAATTACGAACAATTTCAATAAATATTAATAAATTCTATTTGTAACGGCTGAGCGGTTAAACTAACTATTAAACCTAAGTCGTACGGGTTTATGTTAGCAGAAATATCGTACGAATCTGATTAATAAATACTGTAACGTATTACATCTCGTAATATTAAGAGCGTTTTGGTTAACAATATATTATTGCAAGCCGGTATTATCTAAATTATGGCAGTAAAAAGCGTATATATCCTTTCGTAAATTTCGTTAAATCCTTTAGATCATTTCGAATCCATATTGGATAACTATATAGATTCCGTTAGATTCTTTGAATTATTTCGGATCTATATTACGTTGTTTTTAATTTATTTAGATCCTGTTTTGGTTACTTGTGACCGTTTCCGAGACCTTCCTCTAATTGGGTCATAATACGATCTTCTTTCTTTCCAAATCTTGCTTTTAAGATTTTTTTTAGTAAGTTCTTCCTTTATCTATTATTATATCCAGCCGAATTGTTAAGAATTGCAAACGTATTATAAAAAAAAGAAATGCGAAACCTTAATTCGTTTTGTTTTTAACTTTGGTTTTAAAGCTATACCTTATATACCTTATTTCCGTGCCGGTAACTTGTGCACTATATCGAAAGGTATAACGCGTTATTAATAATACATCCTGAAAAAACGGCATTGCAATAATTCCGATATTTCTGTTTTATTCTTAAATAACATTAATAAGCAAATAAAACGTTTAAAAACAAAATATTTTTCCGTTCGTTAATATTGGCGTAATATTTGTTAAAAGTTATTAACAATATTTCGTCATTTAAATAAAGAGTTATTTCGTTTGGAACGTTTTCGGACTTAATAGGATTTTTTTATAAAAATGGTACAGAAATAATTAACCGAGGCCTTTAGTTTTTGAACGAACTAATAGAATAAAAAAAAGCCGATCGTTTGGAAACGGAGCGCAACCGCTTGGAAATTAAGTTTCGTGCTGTTTTTCCTAAATAGTCTTATTTTTCGGACCTTTTCGTAAACGTGAATTAGGACGTTATATTAAGCGGCGTTACTGGTGAAAATTTTTTTAATGAGCGTTAGGCACCAATAAGGTTTTTGGCGGGTTTTCAGATGTTTTCGGAATCCAGGTGCTTTTTCCATTTAATTAGGTATTAGATAAATCCGTTTTCTTTTTTAATGTCGAATATTTTGTTTATTTCGCAACTTATTTCGTTTTTTATTTCCATATCGTTATATATCGTATGCATTTTTATAGTATTCGCTGTTAACTTAAGCAAGAAACGTAAAAAATAGAATAGAATTTAACTTTTAATAAAAGTTCTAATTAATAATTATTTTCTGAAATTTTCTTAGCGATTATATATAGACCGATGTACTTGAAATCGAGTTTTTTACTAGGTTTTTTAGTTTGAATATTTTTGATAGCGAAGTAGATTATTTTTCCCTTTTCGAAGATTAGTTTCTTTAACCGCTTTTCGTTATAGTACTTGCTTACTTGGTTTCGTACGAATTCCAATTCTGTTTTTATCTTTTCGTATAATTGTTTAAGTTGTTTTAATATAAGAATGGCTTTAACGTCAATTGGCTCATCGTTTTGTATTTCTCTGTAAATTTCTGATATAATTCTGAAATTTGCGTATGTTGAAATTATTTTCCTGTTTTTATGGTGGCTAGTATTATAAGCTAACTAAGTAATAGATAATTTTTTAACCCAATTATTCTATTCGTAATTGATATAATATCGTAAATATATTTCCAATATCTGATTTAGTCGTTTCGTTTATCGATCCGTTTAAGGTTTAAATACGCTAGATAATTTATGATGTAGATCAATTTGTAACGCAAAACTTTGTCAAAATTTCGAGGTAAACGTAATTCCTATATTTACGATAATTTCGTATAGAAATCCCTACATGTTAAAGAAGTTTTTTAAAAAAAAATATACCATTTGTTTTATATTAATATCTTTGTAATAAGGTAAAAAATAGAAAGATTTCGTGAATCGATCGACGATTACGAATATGCTGTCGTAATATATTTTTGTTATTGGGTTTTCGGATAAGAGAAGTTTAATAATGAAATTTATAATAACTAAATCCCCTGGTCATTTTAAGACAGATAATGGTTATAATTTTTCGTAGGGCGTATATTATCATACTTTGGTTTTGTCATTAAGGTCGTCTTGCTGTTATATTTTCTAAACTATTATTTTTATTTTAGAAAAAGAATGAATGGGTTAAAATTATTTTAAGGTTTTGTAAATCTCTAGATATCTATATAATTGATATTTATGTATTTTTCGTACCAGATCTTCGTAATATTTTTCTAGAACTTATATTTTTGTTTGTTTTTTAATTTTTAGAAAACAGTCGTTATACTGCTGGATTTTTTGATGTATATTAAGGGGTACTGCTCGAATTGTTGCAATTTGTCGTAAGCATAAATATTCTTTCATAGTAGTATCAAAAATTATGTAGCTAACTTTGACTAATTTTTTTCGAAATCTGGTCGCGTACTTAAGGCATCGGCTTTACCGTTTTTTTAAACCCTTTTTATAAATAATAACGAAATCAAAATTCGCCAATTTTTTACGTATCTTAATTATCGTTTTATAAGTTCTCTGGTCGTAGTAAAACGGGTAAAATTCTGATAATTAGTATAAACCTTGATTTAATACAAATTTTCCTTTAAGAAATGCCTAAGTTTTCGAAAAAATGTAATAATGGCTATAAATTCCTTATTTGAGATACCGTAATTAAATTCGGTTCTTTTTAATTTGTACGAAAAGAATATAATAGAATATAATTTGCCTTAATTATTGCGTTATCTAATTATTACGTTTAACGCATAATCCGAAGTATTAGTTTTTAATTTAACGAAATACGTTAGATCGTACATAATTCGTACTAGCTTGTTAATAATCGTATTCTTAATTTTCTGAAATACCTTTTTTGTTTCGGACGTTAATTTAAATTCTTCTTCTTTTTTTATCAACTTGGTTAGAAATATAGTTATTTTGTTAAAATTCCGAATAAATTTCCTATAATAGTTAGCTAATTCGAAAAATGCCTGTACTTCTTTAACTGTAATTAGCGTTTGCCAGTTTATAATTGCGGCAATCTTTTTGGAGTTCATATTAATATGTCTTGGGGTAATAATATGTCTTAAATATTTTACTTTCTATATATAAAATTAATTATTTTGTGTTAATTAACAGCTTTACGTTTTGTAAAGCTTAAAAAACTTTGTAAACATATCCTGTATATGCTTTTTTTGTTCCCAAATAAATGAAAATATCGTCGAGATAGCATATAGAAAAGACGTTGAGGTACTTTCGTAATATATTATCTGTTAAAAGATTATTAATACGTTTGTAAATCCTCTTAATATAGCTAAGTACTTAAATAGTCCGTATTTCGTTTTAAATGCTGTTTTTATTTGAACTCCTTTTTAATTTTAATAAGGTTATTTCAATCTCGAAAGTCGAATATTATAAACTATTTGGCTCCGTAAAATCCGTTTTTTATTTCCGTAATTAGGGATAATAGTATTCGATCCTTAATAATAATGTTATTTAATTGTTAATAGTTTATTACAAATCGTAACTTTTATTCTTTTTAAGTACGAAAAATATAGAATATTCTGCTGGTAACTTTAAATGTTAAATTCATTCTTTTTGTAACCGATTATCTAGATATCTTCTAAAAATACGTAATTCGTCTTTGTCAAGGTTGTAAATAAGGTAAATTTTCGTTAAGAAACTTTTTTAAGACTTATCTTATAATTACATTCGCTATACTTTTGTAATTTCGTATTAAGTTTCTTTTGAAAAAGCTATTCGTATTTAGGATATTGTAATAATATATTAGTTAAATGTTTTGACTTTTAGAGCTGCTCTTTTAAAACATTATTCAGTTGCCTTAATTTTGCTTTAATGATAACAATATTACGTCGTATTTTTCTTTAATGCTTATTTGTTTTCTATATTTTATTTCTTTATGTGGTAAGATTTCTATCGTATCCTTATACTTATATTTGTCGCCATTTTCGATCGAATATTAAAATTCTTTTCCTTTTTTCTTCTCTTTGTTAATGAGATATAAAACGAACTTTATCTAGCCAATCCTTCCATTAATTAGAACTTTATACCAGCGTATCCATAATAATCCTCAGATTATATCGTAATTCCCAAATATAACGATATCGGAGTTAATTATCTAGTATTATCCCTGAATAAAAATCTCGAGGTGATCAATTTCGCGCGTAATTTTCCTGTTATTGTAAACGAATTCCTAACCTTCGATATTCGTAATTATATAAGATAACGTTATTTCGATTACTATACGATTTACGTTTAAGTTTCGGACGTTTTTAATTATATTATAATTAATTATTACTATAAAATTTACGCGTAATAAATATTTGTTCTTAATATTATTAATATCGCCGGTTAATTTCTGTTTAAATTTCGATTATTTTTTAAAAATATTATGTACACGACTTTTTAATTTATTGTTAATAATTAAAAAATAGTCGATAAATTCGAAAGTGTTCGTATTACAAATATTTTATACGAACGTACTAATATATTTACGATTGATCGCCGATTTAACGTTTTTCGTAAGGCTACGTTCGCTTTTAATGCGGTTATCGTTAATATATACCGCTTTCTTAATATATTAAACATAAACTTTCGATCGTTTATTATAGTTATCAAGATTTAATTTTAACGTTGTTTTATAAGTTTACAAACTTACATTTTGTTTATAAATATTACCATCTTTTTTATTATTATTTTACGATTAGTTCTTAATTAAGCGGAATTATATAGTATTTTTATAAGTAAAATAAGTTTCGAAAACAGTTATATCGTTGTATTTCCCGGTTACGAATATTCTCCGCCCGTTTTTCGATACCTTAATAAGATTTTAATATTTGTTAATAATTATATTTAAAAAATATTTTTATTTAATTAGCCTGTTATTACACTTAAATACTTTAAACATTTTAAAGATAATTTTTTATTTTCGATTAATACCAAATTATATTCCGATTGTTTATGGTTTATTTTTCGTAAAAATATAAAATCTTTTTAAATTTCTTCCGTATTATATATTTAATAAATTTAATAAACAGACCTGCGTTTTGTTGTCATATATTTTCCGATCGTTTTTTAATATTTTTATATTAATTTCTTTAATATATTTATTAAGAGTTAATTCACGTAAAACTTCATGATTAAATATCAAGATTTGCTGTCGAAAAGAACATTTAATTGGTTTTATAATATTCTTAGCTTTTGTTTATTTCCTATTTTATTTTCGAAAAAACAATAATATAGTTTTCTATATTTTGTTTTAACGTAAAATTCGGTAATCGAATATAACCCTATATTTGAAATGAAAATTCGAAACCTTTTATATCGTTACCATATTTTCGGTTATATTTCGATTTATTATATATATTTATTAATATTTAATTACTCGATTTCCAACCGGCATACGGTAAATTAATTATTTTCCAAAAATCCAAGTATAATTATATCATAAATTAATATTTTAACTTTAACATTTTAATTTTATAAAATTAATTGTTATAATTTTATAATTATTAAACCATTAATATTTGATTGAATTATTATTACTTTATAATTTTTACATTATTTTATTTCTTATATACGTTTTTTATTTTTTTCTTATATCGATATAATATTATAAATACGTATTTAAAATATATTCGAAATTTGTGTATATTTTATTCGGCTAGATAACCGTTGTTATTTAATTCAATATTTACATTAATAATAAATATGTTAATAACGGATAATAATTTTTATTATTCATTTTTTTCTAAATTTAATAACGTTATTTAAAAATGTCGTAATTTCTAATTATATTGCGAGTTTAATAGGAATACCGGAAATACATTATATATCCGTTAATATTGAATAAAGAAAATTGCTTTATTTCTTTAAAAACTTATTGCCTTTTTAATTGTAATTCGGATATAAAGAAATACGAAGTTTTTATTTTTGAACGTAAAAGTTTTAATCGGTAATTTTACTTATTACTTTACTTAAAATTCTAAAAATATATAATGTTAATTATAATATTTCTTTTAAATTACCGTTATTTTTTTTAATATTCGTATATTGGTTGAAAAGTAATCGCGAGTATTTAGGTCATTGTTGCTATTTTTTATATTTATTTTTTTTTAAATTTTTTAAAATTTTTTTATTATTCTTAAAGAATGTTCGTATAAAATTTCGAAAGGAAACTTACCGGTAAACGTATTTTAAATGTTATTATATATAAATTGCGTATTTTGTAATAAATGTATTTCATTATTTTACTATTCATTAACGTAATGATGGAAAGAATATTTTAAAATTTAATAAATACGTTCTATTTACTTATTAATTTACAGAGAATAAACGATCGATATTAGCCCTTTTATTCTCCGTTTTTCATAAAATTACCTTTAATATTAATTTAGTATTAATTTATTTTAATCGTTAATAAATTTACTAAATGTATCAAACTGATATTTTATCATATTGTAAAATAATGTAATTAATTCGATTACGGTAAAACTTTTAACAGTAGAAATAAATAAATTTAATTTTATAAAGTCATTAAAGATTATTAAAATAACGTTATATTTTAATCTGTTTAAACTTAAATTTGCAAATATATTTATAGTAAAATTGAAAGAAAAGCTTTTAAACATGATATAAGGAATAATAAAAGTCATATTTATTTATATAATTTATGACGTAATACGATTATATTGAAATAATTCCGATATTATTATCATGTTTTCCTAATAAAACGTTTTAAATATTGGTTTTAATATACTAACATATTGTATATATTGTATCTTAAAGTTATTATAATATTAATTAATTAATTAATTTCGTAAAACGCTTTATAAGTACATTACGAATTTATTTTATGTAGTATAAAAGTGTATTTAAATTTAAAAAGAAATTAATTTAAAATTTAAATTTTTAATTTGCAACTTTCTAATCTAATCGTAAAACTATCAAGAAACCTTTATATTTGATAGTATTTTATCCTTCAATATATTTTAACTAAATTATTTAACATATATTATTTATAAAGTATAACTCTAATACTAATATTATTAAACATTTCGGAATATAATCGCAATATAATCGCAATTTATAATTATTATTATTTCATAATTAATCGTATTATTACTACTATTTATACTAATATTATTACATCTAAATAATAAATTCCGTATATATATAATTTGCTATTTCTTTTTGAAAGCTTTTTACAGTCGTATAATGGAAATCTTTTACTTTTTCTATGCAAATAATAATTATATAAACTTTTATTATTTGGAATTTATTTATAGATTTAACGATATATAAATTTTATGTCGTTTTTATAAAAGTTTGTATTTTTATAACATTTTACATTATATTATATTATTTACGAATATCTTTTCGCACTTTTTTAAAGTATCGTTCGTAAACTTGAACGTTTTTTTAAAAGTATAAGGATTACAGTTTCGTAGATACTTTTTTTAATATATACTTTGGGCCTTTAATTAATTTATTTGTCGAATTAACAGCACATAGTTAATATTAAATTTTAAAACTAAATTATAAAAAATTGTAAATTTATCGCATTAATTTTTTCTTAAGATTACACGTTAATAAATTTACGATACTCTTTAAGGCCATATAATCGATATATATTAAAATAACTTCTCGCGCTTTTAAAATATTAACGTTAATATTTTAAATCTTTTACTTTAATTAGAAACTTTTATTACCTTATAGCCTATTTCTTTCGGCCAAGTTAAATTTCCGTAACCAATGTTTAACTAACTACTAATAGTTTCCATATTTCAATAATAATATTCTTAATATAAATTTTATTAAAATATTTATTTTAATTTGAATATTTTTAAAATCATTTTAATATTAGAAAATAATCGTTAATTAAAACACGTCTTTCCATTTGCACAACACTTTTTTGATTTTTTCGAATTAATAAAAATTCGTTTTTTATTTTCAATTTATACTTTTTCGAGAAATTTCATAATAAGTTTAATAGTATTTTAATAATATATAATACATTTCCATAGAAATATATAAACTTTAAAGCATTCACGATATTATAAATTCATTCCTGTTATAGTTGTATTTTAATAAAACTAATGCGTTAATAATTTATTTTTAACTTTTCGATGATAATTCTAAAATGTAAAAAATAATATTTTTAAAAACGTCGTGTTTAAATAATTTAAAGAATGATTAATATTGTAATAATCATTCATAAATTTATTAAAAATACTTCTTAGATCTCTTTATTATCTACATTAATAATTATATTACTTAAATATAATATAAATATATATATATATTAATTAATTTACTTAGTATTATATATATAAACCTATAATATAATTATATATTCTAATTATCTTGAACTTATTTAAAAATGTATTTTTCGTTAATTAATCTTTTAATTTTAATATAGTAATAAATGTTTTTCATAAAGCAAATAAAGAATTTCGGGTTTTTATTGTTATACGAGTTAACCTTTTATAATTAATATATAATTAAAATTTTCTATCCTTTTTAACTACACATAATATTAATACTTTTATATTCATTTTTAAATAACGTATCCGTTTTATATTCAAGTTTTTTCGGATATACTTTTCGAATATTATTTAATAAATTTGCAAAACAAAATACATTAGGTAAAATAAAAATATTTTTCCTAGCATTAAATTTATTATATATTTTAACGTTAGTCATTAAAGGTATTTCGTTATCTTTTCACAATATATTCGCCGAAAACCTTCTAAATCTATAAAACCTTAAATATTTCGATATCTATTATTTTTCAAATTTTAAAATATTGAATTAATTAATTAAATTTATTATATTAATAATATAATTTTATTCGCTAACGCTAATTAAGTTTATAATTTTCTAGCTGTTAAACTTTTAGAATAATTTATATAATTATTAATATATAATTATATTTATTAAAAAACATAATATATTTATTTTTAATCTAAGTAATAAAAAATCGGACGTTTTCCGATTACAATGCATTATAAAATAAAGTTACTAAAACTTTTATTCATTTTTATTATTATTTATTATATCAATAAAATTTCGTAAGCCTTATAATAATTAATATACGCATTGTTAACTCTAGTACAACTCGAAATATATACGAAAATTAATTAAAAATTAATTTTTTATTAATCTTCTGTTTATGATATTTACTTGTGTTCTAGTATTTATACATGTTTATATTCTTATATTCTCCGTATCCCTTTTAATCAATACTTGTATTTTAAAAACCGGCTTTAATTTAATTATTTTATAATTATTAACCAGAATAAATTACACATTTGTAGTTATTCCTGAGTTTTCAAGTTCGCGTTTAAGAATTAATTTAATTTATCGTTACATATTATAACGTGTTATATGGCATTGGGATATCGATTTCCGTATAACCCCAGTAATCAATTTTTAGTATTGTTTTAAATTTATAATTTACGTTTTTGTAACTTATTTTTCCGTAATTATTATCATTATATAAACCCTTATAAAACTTAAAAATATTAAATCGTATAAGTATATTTTAATCGAAATTAAATCGGCAATTATCTAACTTTCATATATAAAAATAGCCGTAATTTCTATTATCTTTACGTAATATTTTTAATATAATTTTTAATACTTTCTTTTTTAAAAACGTTAAAATAAAATTGCTTATCTTTATTAATATTTTTAACCGAAAGTAATCGGCGCTTTTTATTTTTTTAAGCGTTATAATAATATTTTACCTTATTTATTATACTATTAATATATTTTAATTTAATACTTTATCGTAATAAGGCATTTCGTAACTTTAATATTAGTTTATAAAAATAATTAAAAACGAAATTTTTTTTTATTTTTATCGTTTTTGTCTTTAGAAATATTTACGAAATTAGTCTTATAAACCAAAAACCTCTATTTAACTTAAAAATTTAATAATAATTAACCGATTTATTGTCGTAATTTTATAAATTATTTTTTATATTTCTTATTTTCTGTGTTTTTACAATCGAAATAATTAAATGTTTATAATAAAAACATTCATATAATTTATAACTTATTAAATATATATAAAAATATTTCATCTTAATTTTTTGGCATAAATTTCGATGATAATTTTATTTAACTTTCTTTTTTTAATTAACGCACGTTCGAAAAGTTTTAGATAATTATACTCCGGTATTTTTAGTTATCTTTAAAGTTTTATAACGAGATTGTAATTAATTTATAAAATTTTATTTACTTAGTTTATAATATCGTCTACTATTTAATTAATTTCTCGAATAAGTTTAACTATTATTTATTTTATTTATAAATAATTTTTAAAATTTAACTGTTGTTAAAAAGCTTAATTTTTCCTTATTTAATTTCCGAGAAATAATCGTTATATTACATCCGCTTTTTAATCTTCGATTAACAGTTATCAGGATATATCCTTATTATACATATAAAAAAATTTAAAATTTTGAAAATCGTAGTCCTTTATCCGTTAAAGTTTCGTCGTAAGCTTTTTCGCCTATTCTTATATCGTAACCAATTATTCATTTATTAAGTTCCGATTGGGAATTTTTCCAATTAATAATTTAAGTTCGTCTTATAATTGGCAAATTCTAATTTTAAGAATTATCGCATTTTCTTTTATAATAACATTGAAAATTTTATAAAAAAATAAATAATTATAAAATAAGACAAAATAATTTCCGGCTAATCACAAAGCATGTTTTGAAAAAATAAATATATTAAGTTAGTTTCATCTGGTATTTCTCACTTACTTCTAGATGGTGGATTTATATTAATAAGTGGGTCGATAGCTGATCGATAGCTAATCGGCTACCAGTCTCGCCCTATAGAGGCTATATTCTCACATTCGTATTACGGCTTAATAAGGCGCGGCCTTAAAAAACGATCGTAACAGAGATTTACGGATTAAGTAAGTTAAATTACGTAATAATTTGATAAAATCAATTATAAAATCGCTACAGATAAACTTAACAAAATTAATAAGTTATAATATGTAAATTTATTTACTTCTATAATTTAAATAATATTACTTTATAATAAATTTCGTTACTTAAAATATTTTTAATATTACAAAACGTAATTAATTACCGTATTTATTATTTAAAATCTTACGACACTTTTCCTAGTATAAACTCTCACAATTTAGATTTAATAGTTGATTAAACTCTTATTCGTTATATTCAAATTATACGTAAAATAAGATACTAATTAATTGTTATTTAATTTTTATATATCTGAAAAGCTATTTATTTTCATTAGATAAATTGTATATAAAATTAAGCACAACTTTAACGTTATATACTTAACCAAACATATATTATATACTAATACTGTTAATATATATTATACAGTGTACGTTTTTAAATTTAACTGAGATTTTTTCGATTTTATTTTATAAAAACTGAACGCAAAGTAATAATATAAAATATCGATAATTAAAATTTTAAACTTTAAATACGCAGATAAATATTAGGTATATAATATGTAATTATCGGATATCTTAAAAAAAAGGTTATAAATATATATAAATACAATAAAATAATAAAGGTTCTAAATAATACATTAATCTAACTAAAAACTGTGGAATTATTTATAAATAAAGTTAAAACGTGCTGGTAGAGAGTGCACAAAGTGGAGACTAAACCGAGACTTTTGCACCCCCACTGTATCCTAGTGGGTGTTGCACCCATCAGTGCAGGTTGACTTGAGAGTTGAAACTACGGCCTATACCTTGCTCGCTGGCCACTGCTTAAAGAAGCAAGCTAAGATCGTATGCCTACTGAGAAGATGCCTATTAAAGCACAGTCCCATCCGCTTGAGGTATGAATTGAGTTTGTCCGTGTTTGCTACATTGTAATGGCCGAAGGCTTCGCTACGGACCTTAGTGCTGGTATGTAAGCCTTATCAGAAAATCAGGTTCGATTTACAATGAACCCCTGAAAGCCCACGCAAATACTATAATAAAGCTTAATCAGCCAACCGCAGCCACTGCCGCTGACATCCCGATCGCCAAACCATGCTAGTGCCGAGCCCCTAACTAGTGCCGAGCTTCCGCGTCCCGCTCGGACCTCCCCAACATATTATATAACGGAGACGATCAAGCACACTCGTACCTATAATAGCCCTTCCTTTAGCCCTGAATACTATGCTACTTGCATGATGTCCCAGCTGCCTGGAGACGCGTGTATTCCTCAAACTGCAGCTGGGCATTGCTCGGGCTCTAAGCTGTTCCACCGGCTGATATCATGCATACCTAAGCACAGCAGCCGTTTCCCCGGGGAGTCTTTCTGAATACAGTAATCCGCGATGAACCCTAGTCTTTTGCATTGGTAGTACTCTGGGATTACTAAGGCTTATCTACCCTGGTTCAGTCGCACAAAACCCGAATTACAACACTCCCTCCATTCATGCAGCTCTCATGTTGCCCAACGATATGCAGATTGCATGCATAGTATCTACATTGGAAGCTAGCTTTATATTCGCTGCGTGTAGCATATCATGGTCCGAAAAGGGTTACTGTTCTGAGGCCGACGCTTGCGGAGCATTCCGACCGGGATTGAAGCGGTCGTTGCCCAGCCGTTGCTTCTATCCTAAAATGGTAGGAGGCTTACCTCTCGCTGCGTTTCTACAATTGATATCAAGTTTACAGTTTGGGGGGGGGGGGGACACCTCTTGTCGGAAGGGATGTAGGTCCCCACAGTGGGCGGATGCGGAATCCTCCTGAGAATTCTAGGCTGGCCGACTGCTCTTAACACACAATCCCTATCTCTCAAGCCTCTCTCCCAACTACCGAGCCTAGCCTAGTGTTGAATAAGATTAGTGGCGTTGTAACGTTCCATACGGAGCAGTGGAATTTACGTACATAATGAAAGAGTTGGGTATTATCCATGAATGTGTGGAGCCCCACCCCGCGGATCACACTCGGACAATTCGGAGCCCGGAGGTTATAAAGACTACCGTGTCCCATGAGCTTGGCCACCGGCCCCAAGACAATATACGGTAGAATCAAACAAATAGCGGAATACACATGATAACAAGGTGGCCGTGATTTGCACCTGGAGTCGTATTCGGATGTATTGAGGTACCCAACACCCATTAGACAATCCTTAAGTGTGTCAATTTTCCTTACTAACACCTCGGCGCCTCGTACACGTTCTTATGCATGACGTTAGACACTTATCAGGACAAGCTCCACGAAATATCCATTAACATGTGTGAACCCGGGGATGGTCAGGGGATACGCGGTATTGATGGTGTCACTATACAGACAAAATCACGTTTAGCAAAGCTTCGCCATCACATATCAAAATATCCAATAGGTGGCTAAGCTTAGCTTAAATCAAATCAAATATAAGGCCACTCAGGTATAGCTTAAACAGTAGGCAAATTCTTATTGGTCAGATCCTTAGAGTATACACCCCCGTTTACAAAGCAATCGGAATTTATGCTAATAGCTTTATGGCCTGCATAAAGTACGTCAAATTCTATTACTACACCCCAGTGGTTAACCTGCGGTAACATAACAAACTATATAGGAATGTCGGATTAAAGAAAGACATCCTTGGCCTGGGGGCTCTAAGTTAAGTCCAAAGAGATATTTCAAAGCCTCTTTAAGGAGCTTTTTAAGGCGAACGTAATCTGAACTGACCTTCGGAACTACAGTCCACTACTAATACACTCCCTGATCGCACCTGTTAATTCAAGTTTATATTAGTTAGCTGTGCTGGCCCGGGCCCCTGCGCTAGGGGTTACTCCTTTCTCGTCAACACTACCCGCAAGTTCCCGCTTCTCGCCTCCACCCTTCCCACCCCATATCGCCGACCCCATGGAGGTGCATCGACTACTGATTTCTTTAGTAATACAGAGCCGGGCGCGGTAAAACGACATATAGGCTATCACTGGTCCAAATGGTCACTAGGTTGGGGTTCACAGGCGTCCCTATGTCGGTGTGCCGTGTTTTAGAGTCGAGTTGGTGGATTCGGAGTCGTAGCGTGTTGGGCGGCTCGGGATTGAGGGGTCTATGTCTGAGGCGAAGCCGTCACTTTTCAATCGTCAGCGTCGAAGGTAGCGTGGTAATTACTTGGCTAGGTGGGTAGCGATGGGATACATACTCGTAAGGCTACCTTCTACTACGACAGCAGGACTAAGCTTTCGATAGCAATCATTGTCCGCGCGTCGTAGCTTTCGCACAGGCAGAGCAGAGCGAGTTGAGTGTTATCCTTTGGCAGATGTTATTCAACGTGCATGGGGCAGACATAATTACTCCCCCGTGTTCCTTAAAAGCAGACCTACCATCTTACGTCCATACACGAAGTGCCTCGTCGTTGTCGAAGGATTCAATTCGATACGAAACAGCTTTATTTCCGTCCTCAGTCTTTTACGCGTTAATTTAGGGTTAACGAGTCTTACTAAGCGCGAACCACGCAGCATTGTGTGAGAGAAAGTCATCATGATCTACCAACTTGGCGCTCTTAACATGGTCGGGAAGGAAATAGTCTAGCAGACGCGTGATGATAGGCTCTGTCGGTGATGCCAAAGAGCACTTTGCCTACCAGTGTGCATTATGTATCTGCCGAAGTGAGCTCCCCATATAGCCAGGAGCTGGGGGGAGGCTGGTGATATATTGACTTCTCTCTCCTGGGTGCAGTCTTTGGCTCCTGATTGTGTTTTAGAAATGGACATTCTCCTTGTATGGTAGTGTCAGACCTAACAACGCCAGTCACCCCTAGCGGAGATTACTTTATGCACCCCTGGTACCTTTTCCTCTCAGCCACAGCTGTATTTACGTGTATAAAAGGAGGGTTCGCTACCTTCACTTTCTAGCTAGGACTTTCTAGAGGTCAGGCAACCTTTAATACACTTCTTCTTCAGTTATATGCTTCTGTGTGTGATGTCAGGGTTTCATAGGTAGGTAGGTTGCTCGTATCTTAGTCTCGCCTGTCTCTGCCGTAATATGGATGATACTGATAAGTAGTCAAATTGAGTATACCGTATACTGTAGCCATGTGAATGGCGTTTTGGGCTTTGGTGGTCGGCCAATAATCCGATCTCTGCGCTTATTCCCCAATTGACCTCTACGCCGTATCTCTATATGCGAGAGACGGATGTTGATCGCTTCAAATCATAAAGTATCATCACGTTTCACTCACAGCACCTCTCGATCGTAGATACATGCCTTGACAAATCTACGCCCCTTGCTTACGCCACAAGCTCCTTATAAGATGTCGGCGCTCTCCTAGTCATATTGAGACCCGTTCGTTCAAATTCATTTTGCGCGGTGGGGCGCCCAGTGTCAACGCCCTAAGCTTGTGCACGTTTTCCTAGGCTTCCCTCTGTTCTAATAGGTAAATGACATGGAGTAGGTGGATATATACTTGGGTAATATTCGTCGGGGTGTGGCTGCACAAAATCTAACCGGACCCGCGGTATGAAGCCGCTTCCTCTTGCACCAGTCTCCTCAGCGAAGCCGGGACGTGGGGAGCACGAAATCCAAGTCCAAGGTACAAACGTTTCAACATGTAGCTATCCTTTCTGTTCTACAATATGCTGATTTATAGCCTGTTTACACCTGTAGAAGCTTATATCGCCATGGCTGAAACGAAATATCGGAAAGATGGAGTGAGCCACATGTCGGAGCCGGACAAGGCATCGGAGCAGCCACAGCGAGACACCTAGCCGCCCGGGGAGTGGTGCTCTCGCTGCTAGACACCTTAGAACGAGCGTGAAAGCTCTGGGGAAAGGCGTCCAGGATGGGCACCCGGAGTTCCAGGGCTTATCGCGAACTGTGGGCGTCTGCGACCCTGCTGCAGTAAAGCGGCGGGTCGACGAGAGCAAGGAACGGTTGGGACGCATTGACGGCTGTACCAACTACGCCGGCAAGTAGCCCGACTACTTATCCCACTTGCCCTATATACCTCATTAATACACAATACGTACAGGTGTACCACTACCACCAACACACGTTCTCCGCCTCCGGTCCCATTTTGCCCCCCCCGCCGCAGATTACCTTTTGAACC
Organism: Monosporascus cannonballus; assembly: GCA_004154925.1. Classification (NCBI taxonomy): domain Eukaryota; kingdom Fungi; phylum Ascomycota; class Sordariomycetes; order Xylariales; genus Monosporascus; species Monosporascus cannonballus. Next base: position 93,559 of record QJNS01000166.1, on the reverse strand, counting down.
GAACTCCAAAGCAAATATTCACTTTACTAACACAGCAAAACGAGGCAGGTACCCTTCCGAAAAAGATCGCGCCTCTGGCGGAGGTAGATCTCTACGACTGGCGGCGCGTGCTGGATGCCAGCCTGACGGGCGTGTTTATCTGCCTGAAGCACCAGAGGGCTGCCTTCGCCGACGGCGGCAGAATTGTCAACATGGCGAGTGCGGCGGGGCTGCGTGTGGTGGGCCATGCCTTGTCGTACTCGGCCTCGAAGAACAGTGTCGTCGGAATTACGAAGGCGTCGGCCATTTAGGGTGCGTCGAGGTGTGTGAGCGTTAATGCCGTTTGCCCGCAAGTGTCAAACTGCCTAACCGGTCCATCTTGTCACCTTCCTGATCCGGCCTCGCTTCTACTCCCCTTTCTCCGGATTCACACCTTTCCTTCGCATCCTACAAAGGAAATGAATAGGTGGCGGAAACCTTACTGAGACATTCGACAAGTGTTGAGAGGTATACTGACGACTGATCAGCTCGGTGATCGATACTCCGGTGACGGAGTATCTGTCTGGAACAGCGGAGGGCAGACTAGAAGGCCAAATGGCGACAAAAAAGGTCGCCACGCTGATTTCGTTCGTGTTATGTGATGGGAGTCGGTTCATGACGAAGGTGGTTTATCAGATCGATGGTGGATTCCATGCATAGGGTTAGAAATTGGTGCTGCCGACCGGACCACGCTCTGGGCTGCGGTTATGTTATACCGGCTGCTGGATATGGCCTGCCTAAGAGTTGACCCTCGGAATAATCAGCTACACTCTGTTGTTAATAAGGCAGACGATATTTCTTTGATTTACGTAAAATTTTGCGCATACTCACAAACAGGATTGTGCTATCCCCCTGGACCTTGTTGATTGTAGTGCTACTAAGGGGTTGAGGAACGAAGTGGATCCTACCATACTGCAGCTTCAAAAATTTTGGTCGTCTATTTTTGTGCGTATTTAGTCTGAATACATTAATTTAATATATAAATAAATAATTATTTATTAGAAGCTACACACTTCTCACCCAGGCCCTCTCTTCGGCTGCACCACTCTGCTCCCCAGGCAGGAAAAGCGACCCAGTTTCCGTGTCGGCATCCTCATCGACCCTCTTGCTGTTCTCCGGCGGAAGATGCGCCATGAATAGAATAAGGAAACCGAACACGGCAAACCCCTGCAATGATGTTGTCAGTGTCGAAACTCCGGAACCTGGTATGATGAAGTACGCGTGGGCTTGCTTACCGCATTGCAGAAGAACGTCAAGCTAGGCCGGCCGACCTCCGAGAACGCGGCGAAGATCAGTCCGAAGAGACCCTGCGTCATCAGCATCGCCGAGCTCTCCACCAGCGTGATGCCACTGAGCGCGTCCCTCCTCTGGTGTGGCGGGGTCATCTCGGTCATGACGCCCTTGGCGGCCGGCGCCGATCCGGACGCGAACGGGAGCAGGAAACCGGCTATGTGTTCCGTCAATACTCACAAGTGACAGACCAAATTTTTGCGATCAACTTACCAAGGTACACCTGCCACCCGTGGGAGGAGAAGCCCGCGAAGAACGTGACGAGCGAGTCAACTACCAGACTCCATCTCACAAAGAATAGGTCGAACCCGGTGCCTGAATCTTCGTCCTCGACCTCGGGGGTTTGGATAGGCTCCTGCGGGACTCCCCCCCCGCCTCCCTCTATACCGAAGTCCTCCGGGTTGGTTGGAAGGTCAGCGTCATGCTCCCTGTGGGTCTCTGAAGAGTGCGGTGTCCCATTGAACCAATCCCGACCGAAGGAGATGATCTTGGGGAACATCAAGATCAGGAAGAGGCCGCGGATCAAAGAGTTACCAAACATCAGATATCCATTCTCCGTCGTGCTGAAGTTGAATTCTGACGTGGCGTACATTTGTAGAAGGATCGGCGCATACCCGGATGCAAACTATACGATCAGCCGCTTAGCGTCTTCGTAGGGATGGGATGACTTACGACTCCAAGGAAGACACCCAGTGCAAGAAATACTAGCCCGTAATTCTTGATAACCTGGCCGGATTCCAGCCGGTATCGGTGGGGCCTGATGATCTTGAGGGGCGCAAAGAAGGCGCCGAGGCCTTTGGCAGCGTGCTTCTCTGCGCCAACGTCTCCCTGCGCTGGGGTCGGGAGGAACAGACCGCCGTAGAGGGTAGAGGCGACATATAGAAAGAACGCGACCTCAAAGGGGCGTCTGATGTTATAGACGTCCCCAAGAACACCGCCCACTGGAAAGCTGTCAGCCACTCTAGGCGCCGACCAGGCGGTTCCGGGAGCACTTACAGAGGAACCCGAAAGCCGTACCCAGCATGATTGAGCCTTGCAGCCGGCCAAATACGGCAGTTCTGTCCCTTGGCGCGACCACCTCGCTAACAGCCGTGTTGAGAACAAGTCTTCGCGCATCACACCAATCAGCTCGACCTCGAAAAGACATGGAATCCAACGAGTGGGCTAGCTCTAAGTACTTACTGATAACCCCTCGGACCGCCGATGATGCCGATGGCCTGGCAGGCCTGGAAGATGAGCTCACCGGCGCGCCCGCCGATCGTGACGCCAAGGACCTGCGTGGAGACGCGCAGGCCCAGGAGCGACGTCTGCGAGACGAAGGCCCAGCGCGGCCCCCACAGCTTGATGAAGTAGCCGGACACGAACAGGTTGAAGACGCCGCTCAGGCTCGTCGACATGCCCAGGATGCTGACCTGCGTTGCGGTCCCCGCGTTGATCTCGCGCCGGAGGCAGCGCTCAGCGGGCGGGCCCTCGAACGGCTTGTTGTGGTTGTAAAATATGTCGCATTCCATGAGCCGAAAGACGTAGATTATGCTGCGGTGCGGCGCAAGAGGCGGTTCACGTTAGCGAAGGCAACACTTAATCGCTAAGTAATCCCATATCTTGCCATCGGCACATGGGCTACATATAGGACTCTACTCGGTAGGTAGCACCGAATAAAACAATTGAATGAAGAGAGTTACTCACGGGACCTGGGTGATGCCAAGTGTAAATGCCATTAGAAACCCCGCAAGCAGGATCCGGTTAGCGGGCCCGAAGAAGTCACTCGCGGCCGTCTTTGAGGTCCTGTTGTTGTTGCTGTTCCTGTTCCCGTTCCCGCTCCCACTCCCGATGAGGGGGGTCGTCTCGGCTGCCGCCATCGTACTGGGCTAGTTCAGCGAGTTATCGATCAGTGTTTAATGATTAGACCTTCTAATCAGCAACCAGTCCAGGCACATCATTGGAGCAAAAGACAATTCTAGGCAATCCTTGGCTAGCTATGATGGGTTGCAGCGAACCGGTACCCAACGGAATTCCTGGGTCAATGGACAGCTAGCTTGGCGAGACGGAGCCGAAGGTTGGGGATCCGTCAAAGATCGGGAGCGGAAGGCTTCTTTGAAATTACCGGCACTGAAAGTTTCGCATTTGAAACTACGTTATAGACACTTCCGGTCTCACCGACTTTTATTGCCGAGTGTTCGGGCGACACCCGACCCATCAAAGTGATGGTGGCAAGGCATTGATGGTGGGTACGAAATCATTGAACTGTGGCTGGTAAGGCGGACCGCTAGGTAGTGATAAAGCCCTGCAACTCTATCTTTAGCGTAGTGCTAGTAGACTAACACAAGCTGATTAGCTAGACAGAGAAAGCCACATATTCAATGCGTTTACAGGAAGTATTTATGAGAGGGGTTCTGTCCGGTAGTGGTTGTCCAGCTTCTCGATGCCTTATGATTTTCTGATAATGATGCATAATGACAGCGAAGGTATTGAGCAGCGCCTTAACTACCCAGGTAATGCTTAACTGAATAGAGTGAGCCTTTAAGGTAGGTTGCTTAAGGGTAGGTAAGTGGTCAGGCTTACGGCGAATTGGCGATAGGCAGATAGGAGACCTATTCAGTGTTTCCAATGACCCTTAAGTTAGGTATTGTCATGAAGAGATAGAAAGGGGCCGAAGTCGATACAAACGCGACGGAACCTAACAAGCGGACAGTTTTATCCCGAACCACCTTTTACACTTTGCTGCCACTCTCCCTCTCCCGGCAGATAGCATGTAGGGTGCATCGGGGTCGGAATTCGTTGCGACATCACAACCCTGCTTCTTTCTGTGCACGCCGAGCCTTTCAATTTCCTTCTCGTCCTATCCGAACCCTTATTCCGAAGACGATGATGAGTTGCAGCCGGTGACGGACGTTACCAGGTTACTTCTTTTTAAGGCGAATCTGCCTGTGGGGAATGCCGTTCGGCAGGGGCTCTTCTCTTACCAGACCCTGCACTTTTGCCAAGCGAAACCGGACCTCCGTTATCTACTGCGGAAGCACTGTAACTAAATGATGACATGATAGAACTGGGCACATCCGACTTTCATGCTCCGCAACTCTGTGAAGTCCTCTATTAGCTCATAGTGGTTTGCTTTAGCCACGGAAGATGACAAGCGATAGGAGGACGGAAACCAGCGGGGAGGTTCTAACAAAAGGCAAAGCATCGCCGGCAACGAAGCGGGCGGCGGGCACTTCTAGGGCTGAACCGGAAGAGACGCACTGGTTCACAAAGGCGCTCGCTGCGCTGAACTGGATGCCGCAGAGGTGCCGCTACAACCCGGAGAGTCCACCCAGCTTTACGCTTGGTATGAACATCCTGCTGGCCTTCGTGAGATTGTTCCCCAGGGATGCTGTTCCAGCTAGCCGAAGCCCGACTAACTCAGGCCAGGCCACAACCTTCACGGTCGCCAACTTATACTACGCGCAACCGATCCTCAATGTTATAGCGGAGGAGTTTGGTGTCTCCTATGAGCGTGCATCTAACGTCGCTGCCTTATCTCAGGCGGGGTACGCCGTTGGACTGGCCTTCGTGTGCCCGATCGCGGACATGGTGCCTAGGAGACCATTCATCCTCTTTCTAATCTTCATGACAGCCACCATAGTAGGTGCGCGCTATTCTACGAAAGGCTTCATGGTGCTAACTTGGGGTGCACTTGGCAGTGGCTGGGGCTTTGTGTTACGGACAGTTTCAGCGTCTTCATTGCGCTGTCCTTCATATGTGGTGTCGGGTATGTTCGTTCCCTGCGATCCGCGGCATCGGGCGACCGCATTAGTGCTGAAGTACTGATGCGCCGTCAGAACCGTTACTCCTCAGATCATGCTACCTCTCGTGGGTGATCTAGCGCCGCCACACAAACGCGCAAGTTCGCTATCGGTTGTCGTCTCGGCGCTGGCCCTGGGTCTGATGATCGCCCGCGTTCTATCAGGCATAGTAGCAAACTACACGTCGTGGCGAAACATCTATTGGCTAGCATTTGCCGCGCAGTACGTGACGCTCGGGATACTATTCTTCACGTTGCCGGATTACCCCGCCAAGAACAAGGGGCTGGAGTACTTTCCGCTGCTACGGAGCATGGTGGTTCTCGTCGTCAAGGAGCCCCTTCTTGCACAGGCGTGCTTTACCGGCTTCATGCTCAGCGGCGCCTTCACCTCCTTCTGGACAACGCTGACATTCCTCCTCGCGTCTCCGCCGTACGAGTACTCGTCACTCGAGGTCGGCCTGTTCGCCTTCATCGGGATAGCGGTGATCCTGCTAGCGCCGGTGTGGTCTCGGCTTATCACCGATCGGTTCGTCCAGCTGTTCTCGGTTATCCTTGGCCTGCTGATAGACCTCATCGGCATCGTTATTGGCACATTCACGGGTACTTTCACCGTGGCAGGGCCTGTCATCCAGGCCGTCATGATGGATACTGGGGCGAATTTTGCCCATACGGCCAATCGAAGCAATGTCTACAACTTGGACCCGAAGGCGCGAAATAGAATCAACACGGCTTACATGGTCTTCGCTTTTGCTGGGCAGCTGACCGGTACGGCCGTGGGCAACCGCTTGTATGCTGAAGGGGGTTGGGTGTGGAGCGGGGGCTGCAATATTGCGTTCCTCGGCGCAGCGCTCATTGTCGCGGCCATCAGAGGTCCCAGGGAAACCGGATGGATCGGCTGGTCAGGGGGCTGGGATATACAGAGAGATGACCTACCAGACAAAAAGAACGGTTCCACGGGGACAGAGCGTGCGGTAGAAGAAGCATCTGCCACCGCCATGGAATTGACCGGAGTTACATCAAACCCAGATGAGAACAAGAGCAAAGGCTAGAGCACAAACTGGGAGCTTAGAAATCTTAGAGCATATATACCATATCATATCACGTATCTTGGCGCGAATCGATTCAAGACGAGTAACCATAAGCCAGTGCGCACGTGCGAAAGACCAATTCAATAGACGGAGAGGTATATATCCTTACAAGGACTCGCCACTCGGAACGTCTGGACACCGTCTCCTCGGGATGCCACAGACATAAACTTCGCCCACAAATCTGAAGTTTCGGCCTCTTACCGAAAACTACTGCCGGAAGGGGTAAGGAACGGAGACGCCGTACGAGACGCAGCATTAAGTCCGGTGCCGGGATATGCGAAGAGCAGGGCCGTATGTAGTCTGTCGTAAGGGTAGGTCCTCCTAGCGTCGTTTCCTACCGAAACACTTGGATAACTAGCGGGATTTACGTAACCCGACGAAGAATGCCATTTTAGAGCCTGCTCCCACACACAGGGAACAAGTCCTGGGATATATCCCAGGTAAAGGCTATGATACATTTTCATATTTCACTATAATTACGCTTTTCGTATAACCGTATATGCCTTTGCCTCTTAATACTCCATATGCATTTGTCCTGTTGTATGGTTTTGTGCCAATTTATGGCATTTTTAGTAAAAGACTCAAGCCATTCGCGCGCCCTGTATGCTGTCTAACAGATGATACTTATCCTCTGCTCCGACGACGAAGTACCCCAGGTTTACTCGGAATGGCACCCCATTCCGTTCTGCAGTGCAGCCATCCAGGCGATACTCTTCAGCGTGTATCGTTCCGCGCTAAGTACAGAGCCGCAAACCTGCAGACAACAGTTCATTGTGCATGGCTTCCTCCACCTTTTCCTGGGAATCAACGCGATGATACGTCTTGCGCGTGATGGATGTAGCACGAGCAGCTTTACACTCGCACATTCAAGAATGCAAGTTGGGTTCCTTGCAAGGGGTCCCCTTTTTGACTGGGGTGGGGCCAGTTGTGCTCAGTTCCAAAGTAACAACCGTTATAACTAGCGGTTAGATCAGGCTCCATTGGCGGCGTGTACGAGTAGCAGAAGGATAGGCTCCAGGCGCTGGTCTACTTCGGATCACCGATATCAAATGCAGTCCCGTGACACAGTGTGGATTGTATGATAGGCTACGCCTGTTGGTTTTTCATTGGTTATCTCAGTAGAACTTTCATAGTCAAAAGGACGGTTGAGCAGGGGTGCACCCACTTTCTGGGTTTACTCACTTTCTTGTTACGACCCAACCCAAGATCGGCCACGAAAACGGTCGGACCCACAAAAAGAGTCACGTGATTTGGATCTCTTTTGGTATTAAGATCTAAATGAATCCATACAGAACCAACCGAATTTAATGGCATTAGATCTGTGATAACGTCGAGATCCAATAAAGATTTAATTAACTTATGAAAATATATACGTTTATTAATTCTATAATTTATATAATTTCAGCTTATAATATAATATTATTATTTAAGGCATTTTTAGTATTACGAAACGTAATACGTCACTGTATTTATTATTTAAATTCCTACGATATTTTTATTAATATAAATTCGTCGGCTTATAGTTTAATAGTTGGTTAAACCGTATAGCAGTTATACGTTACAAGTTTTTATTTAATAATACTGTTAAATTTTAAGCAATATTTAATATTGTTAAAATATTAATCAATATTTAAAAAACCATTATTTAATAACTTTAAGTTCGAATTCGGAAATCGAAGAAAAAAGTCCAATAACTTAGGGTTATATTATTTATTTAATTTTCTTTTATTCGTATAAAGTTAAAAAAGCCGGAACCTTACGATAAAAAAGATAACCCTTAAATTTTTTTAATTTAGGTACGAATTTACTTTTGCTTCCTAAATTTTAATAATTTAGCGGATATAGTCCTAGCAGTAAAAGTATACCTAACGGGAAATACGGTTAATTGGTTCGAACCTATTATAAGAAATTTTTTAAAAATAAAAAACTCGAATAAAAAAAATTTTATTAACGAAATCTTTTTATTTTATATGAATTTCGAAAATAACATACGTAATAATTTCGGCAATCCGGATAAAAAACGATTTACAGCTTAATAATTTTCATAATTCCGACAAAAAGGACCTGCGTTTAAATACGCCGTAATTTTTAAAAGTTTTACGGCTAAAGCCAAATAGAAAAATAATAAAGCTAACGCCTTTATCGATATATTTTATAAAGGATTAAAGGATAATATAAAAAATAAAATTATTCGGATTAAATAATTAATTACCTTAAACCGGTATATTATAAAGGTAATTAAAATTAATAATTAACAATTTAAAAAACGATAAGAAAAAAAAAGGATAATATGCCTTACGTTCGGGATATAACAAGTTTAACTAAAGGAAAAAACTAAATGCATTTTTTATTTTTTATGGAACGGCGTCAGAACTTATAGAACTTAACGTTATTTACAGATAAAACTGGAACCAAATTAAGTACTTTAATTATGGCAAAATGGGACATAAAGCTTATAAATATAAGAAACCCAAAAAATTACGATAAAATAATTAGACCCTTATACCAAAAGGATAATCCAGGAATAACTAAAAAAACGATAGCAAAATTATTAACATAATTTAAATTAAATACGTATTAAGTTTACGACAAAAAGTCTAATAAAGGTTATTACGATAAGAAATTCGACGAAAAATGCAAAAAGCCAAAAAGCTAACTTAATAAATATTACGAATATAACAAAAAGCATTATAAAAATAATTATGCGAATACCAGAATTGGATAAAAGAATTTATTTTAAAACCTTTAATTAATACGGCAAAATATATGCCATATATTATTAATAACGAAAATATCTTAATTACGAAAAATAAAAGCAATATATCTATAAACGAATTATTCGTATGTATTATAAAAAATTCGATTTTTAAAACTATACCGGAAATAATAAAAATAATAAGTAATAATATTAATACTTTGGAACCATAACCCTGGAAAATATTTAATAATTAGCCGAAATAAAAAGCTAGCCCGAAGGAAAATAATGCCCGTAAAAAAACTTTTTTTATTATTATGGATAATATAATTACCAAACGGAAAAGGAATTAATCCAGCGTACGGTAAAAAACCACTGTTAAAAAATTATAACTGATTTTTATTTTAAGTTAATATTTATTATAAATCCTTAAAAAAAGTTATTAAAGAAAAAATACGTTAATTTATAAGCAAACTTTAAAACAATAATTAAGATAACGCATAATGAAATACCGTTACAAATATAAGGGAACAATTTATTCGATAGGAAAAGAAATTATAAAAAAACAAAAAATAATTGATATAATTTGAAAAAGTAATACGTTAATAATAACGATAAATATAAGAGCTTAACGCGCTAAACGAAAAAATATAAGAAAAGTTTAACAAATTCGAATAAGAATTAAAAAAAAAGTTATTATAAAAAAGCCGCAGGATAATAAAATCTAAAGAAATTAAAAGAAATTCTCAAAAAAAGCTTTAAATATAATAATAAGAAATGTTAATAACTTTATTATTTTGAATATACGAATTGGAACGTATTAATATACCGTAATAATAAATTATAAAACTTTGGGCGAAAATTATATTATACTGGATATAATTAATAAATTCAAACTATTATAAAAATACAAATTAAAACCTTATATAATAACGAATATCGAAAGTTAGGAATTCGCTTACGATAACGGAAAAATTATACGCAAAATTAATTACTTCGAGATTTTTATTAACGGACAACTTTAAATAATTAATTTCGATATCGTTTTATTTAGGAATTACGATATAATCTTAAAATTATTATGGATACGCCAGTACGAAATCTTAATTAATAAAAAGATTAGCTAGGTAAAATTCGTTTTATATCCTATTAATAAACAAAAAATAATTAAGATTTTAATATTTAATTAATAATAACGATAAATGCAAATATAAAAATACGCCAAATATTTTATTACCTAAAAAAACAAAATATAAAAAAGAAAACGGGCATTAAAAAATACGACATATTGTTATTATCATTAAAGCGAAATTAAAGCAATTAAAAAATAAATTAAAATAACAAGAATAATAACCCGAAAGGTGAGAAAATTTAATTAATGTATTACCGTAATACTATAAATATAAGCAGCTTTTTAAAAAGGAATTCGATACAAAATTATTAAAATATAATAAATAAAATCATAAAATAATTTTTAAAAAAGGATTTTCGACAAAGTTTTACCTTATTTACAACTTTAATAAAAACAAACTGCGTACTTTTAAAAAATACCTAGAAAATCGGCTATAGAAAAAATAAATTCGATTTTCAAAATTACCAGCAAGTTATCTTATATTTTTCGTACCTAAAAAAACGGAAAATTATAACTTATAATTAATTATCGATAATTAAACGATATTACTATTAAGAATTAAATATTATTACTTTTAATTACGGAAATAAAAAATCGATTTCACGGAACTATATAATGCATAATATTCGATTTTAATAATCAATATAACTTTATTAGAATTAAAAAGGATACGACTAAAAAACAGCCTTTAAAACAAAATACGGATTATTTAAGTATTTGGTTATATTAATAAAACTTACGAACGTACTAATAACCTTCCAATAAATGGTTAATTACGTATTACAAAAATACCTTAATATTTTCGTCGTTTACTATCTCGACGACATCCTTATTTTTTCGAAAACGGAAAAAACATATATAGGATACGTTCATAATATTGTTTAAATTTTATAAAACTTAAAATTATTTATTAATATAAAAGAAATTAAGTCCATATATAGGAAATAAAATATCTGAAATATATTATTACCTTAGAATATATTAAGATGGACCTTAAGAAAGTCGCTATAATTATAAAATAATAAACGCTAACAATAATTAAGGAAATATAGGTATTCTTTAAATTCGCCAATTACTATAGGAAATTTATTCGACATTTTAACAAAATAATTATACCCTTAACGAACCTTTCGAAAAAATAAGAATTTAAATAAATACTAAATACGGAGAAAACAACATAAGCTATTAAGAATACGATTACCAATAAATTAATATTAATTATATACGATTTAAACCGTTCCGTTAAATTAAAAACCGATATTTCGGATTACGCGTTAAACGTAATAATTAAATAACGAAATAATTAAGATAAATTGCACCCTATTACATTTTTTTCGTACAAATTAAAAAAAGCCGAACTTAATTACGGCATTCCAAATAAGCAATTTATGGCCATTATTATGGTATTTCGAAAATTCAGGTATTTCTTAAAAGAAAGCTTATACCAGATTAAGGTTTATACGGATTATTAAAATTTTACCCGTTTTATTACAACCAAGGAACTTACAAAACGATAATTAAAATATATAAAAAATTAGCGAATTTTAATTTCGTTACTATCCACAAAACAAAATCGGAAAATAACAAAGCAAATACTTTAAGCAAGCGATTAAACCTCGAAAAAAATTGGTTAAAATTAATTACATAATTTTCGATATTATTACAGAAAAACATTTACGTTTATAACAGATTACGATAATTCGGGCAAAACCTTTTAACATATACCAGAAAATCCAATAATATAATAACGGTTTCTTAAAAAACTAAAAAATAAATAAAATACAGATTCCAAAAAAATACCAAAAGGATTTAATGCGAAAAATATACGAACATTAATTATATGGATATCCAGGAATCTATAAAACCTTAAAACGATTTTAACGTATAAATTCATTTCCTAAAATAAAATTAATAATACAAAACAACATACGGTAATACGATATTTACGCTAAAGCAAAGGTATAACGACATAAGCTATACGAAGAATTACAGCCATTACCAGTCATAAAGTAATTATAGTATTTAATCATATTTAACTTTATTATTAAATTTCTTATATTAAAGATTTAATTACAAAAATACATTACGATATTATTTTCGTAATCGTCGACCGATTTACGAAATCTTCCTATTTCCTATTATATTATAAAAACACAGACGCCGAACAACTAATATATATTTTCTTTAAATACCTTTTTAATATATACGGATTATTAATAGAAATTATATTATATAAAGGATTAACATTTATATTAAAGTTTTAAGAAGGCCTTATAATATAAATCGGCCTAAACTATAAATTATTTAACGTTTTTAAATTGTAAATAAGTAAATAAATAAAATAAATGAATAAATAAAATAAATAAATTAAATTTTAAAAATTTATTTACGATATTATATTAATTATAAACAAAATAATTAGGTTAAAAAGTTAATAATCGCATAAACGGTTTATAATACCAGTTATTACAAAAGTATCAAAATAATACCTGCAAACGCGAATTTTAATTTTATTCCAGATATTTATCGAAAAGTACGCAATAATAATCCAATTAATGTCAAAATAATTTTTACGTTAGAACAATTAGGATAATTATATTAAAAAATAAAAATAAAACTAGAATTTGTACGAAATCAAATAAGCAAATATTACAACCAGAAAAAATTAAAAAAACCAATTTTCGAAAAAAAGGAAATGGTTTTCCTTATTACAAAAAACATTTAAATAAAGCAACCCAGCAAAAAACTTAATTTTAAGTATATCGGTTTATATAAAATCGCCAAAAAATCTTAGAAAATAATTACTAATTAAAAATTTCACCAAAAGTTAAATTTTATCTAATTTTTCATGTTTTTTTATTCGAGTTAATAACGGATACGATTAAGGTATATACGGTATAAAACGATATGGAAATAAAAAATAAATAAACATACGAAATAAAAAAAATTTTTAACATACGAAAATAAAACGGACTTACTTAATACCTAATTAAGTGGAAAAAATATCCAGATTCCGAAAATATTTGGGAACCTGCCAAAAATCTTATTGGCGCCTAGCATCTATTAAAAAACTTTTACCAGCGGCGACGGAATTACCAAAGAAAGCCCCTTAATTAAGGTCCTTAGAAATAGACCAATTAAGAGAAATAAGGGATGGTACAGGAAACGGAACCTCGGCCTCCGTACGTTTTTGCTTATCTAACTTATCCATGAACTAAAAACCGCAACTGATAATTTTGATTCCCTTAACGTAAAAAAAATTTTTTTAACGACGAAAACGAAAAAAGCGATTAATGATCTCGTCGATATTACGTTACTTACGTACCAAATTCTTTTTCAATTTTTACTAAAGGCGTAAAAACGTCTTTTTAATAATAACTTTTTCGCGATTTAAACGATTTTTTTCGTCCTTAATACAACGTAAGGAATCGATTAAAATGTGAAAACTATCGCAGCGACGACAGTGCTTAATATATTCGCTATAACGACGGATTTTTTAAATTATTTAATATTTGGTACAATTTTCGAAATAAGGCGTATACGGCATAATTTCAAAACCAAATTTAATAATATAAGCAGTTAAAGAATCTAGGTTTTTTTTTCTGATTGGGACGATTACGAAACTTGCAATTAGCAATATAACCTGCTATAATGAAAAAAATAACTTATTAGAAAAAAAAATCTTTAAAGGCAAAGATTTTAGAAGAAAAAAAATCGTATTACGACTTAACCTAAGATCGGTTACGAAAACGGTCGGACCTATAAAAAAAGTTACATAATTTAGATTTTTTTTTAGCATTAAGATCTAAATAAATCCATATAAAATTAACCAAATCCAATAATATTAGATCTATAACAACATCAAGATCTAATAAAAATCTAATTAACTTATAAAAATATATACGTTTATTAGTTCTATAGTTAAAATAACTTCAGTTTGCAATATAACATCGTTATCCAAGGTACTTTTGGCATTACGAGACGTAATACGTTACTGTATTTATTGCTCAGATTCCCACGATACTCCTGCCAACATAAACCCGTCGACTTAAGGTTTAATAGTTGGTTAAACCGCATAGCCGTCACATTTCTGAATTAGAATTTCCTCTCCTTCAACACTCAATTTTTCAATAACGCATATGTTGCAATAACTCAGCCTATATAACGATTATAACGTTCAACTTTAAAATAGAATTTAGATAAAAAGTATTATTATTAGAAGACAGATAGTAACTGAAAAAGAATTATTCCTAGAAGTTACTAAAGAAATAAAGATATAATATACCTAGATAAGTCTAGTAATAGACAAATATATCGAATAGTTGTTAGCATTTTTTGATAACATACTTAATATAATTAACCGTATTATAATATATCGAAAAATATTAAACTGATTCTTTTTTCTTTAAAGGTGTTTTTAGTATTTTTTGATACATATATATATTTTATTTTATTGTTTTAAAAACATTTTATTTCGAATTATTATTAATTACATTATGTTATTATTATATTGTTTTCATGTTTGAAAAAATGGGGTTTTAAACGTACATATTTTAAAAACGCAAATTCTTAATTTTTCAATATTTGCTTAAAATATAATTCGTTTTATATACATTCTTACTAATTAAGACGTATAAATAATATTTATATTTCTTTATTTTACCAAGTTTATTAACAACGTTAGCTAGAATAATAATATAATGAAATAAATAAAATAAGAAATAAGTCAAAACACTTTAAAGTCAACTAAAATAATCGTTAAACTAGTGGGTATAATTATTACTCGTAGTATTTTTAAATGCAAAAAACTATTATTAGTATTGAAAGCGAAATTTATTACTTTACAAATTAGAATTTAATATTATTGTGAGATATAGTGATTTTAATAGTGGTATTAAAGCTAGAAAAAAGAGTATTTTAGCGATACAAGTATATGAATATAATGGTAAATCTTAAATATAAAACAAATAAAAACGCTTTAAATTCAAATTTAAAACACATTAAACACTTGAAATTATGCGAAATATTAGAAAATATACAATATATAAAAACGTTAACAGAAATTATTTATTGTAAATATTAAAAAGCACGTTTTCGAAGATTTTAAATATATATATATATTAAAAATTTTTCAATTTTTTATTCTTTGATAGCCTATTACTATATTTTGATTAACTTTCTTAATAGGATAGTATCGAGTTCTCTAAGTATTAAGAATTGGTATAATAGTTTTTTTCGCGAGAATTTATAAATTTAACTATATATTAAATAGAAACATATTATATAATAGTAAACTTTTATTATTTTACTAGTGTTCTTTAAGCTATTTATTATATCATCTAGTTTATTTAAATATACAAATTTTCTTTTTTCGATATTGTATTTCTAACTATAGTTTCAATATATTTGATGTATTTACACAATATTTGAAAAGATTCGCTATGTAAAGCGAATATATAATTAAGAACATTATAAAATAAGGTTATTTTATAAACGGATATTTATAATAAGATAAAGTATTTCAGCGTTATATACGACTTGAAAAAGAGTACTAGAAACATTTACAATATAAAAAAGAAATAAATAATTCAATTTATATAATACGCAAAAACATTAAAATAAAAGAAATCTAAGAAAGGTTAAAGTAGATAACGAATAATATATAAAAATTACGAACGGGAAATACGTAACGTAATTTCTTATAACCATTAGAAAATCTTAATATTAAAACATATAGATATTTTTATTTTAAATCGAAACTTTTTAAAAATAGTGTTTATATACTAAATAATAACGAAATTCGAAATTTAAATTAAAAAACAGAGCTTATTATAAGCTTAAACGTTTAATACAAATTTAAAATTTCATTACATTTATAGCTTTTATCTATATATTTTATTAAAAGCTGAAAGACTTATTAAAAGAATCAAAGTAGAGCGAATTTCGCAACTATTATATATATACTTATTATATTTTACGCCTTTTTAACCTTTTGATTAAATTTCTTAATAAAATTATTATAATATATGTTATTAACTTTTAAATATGGAACTTATTATATATCAAAAATCTCGTTTTCGCGAACAGTATATCGCGTTAAGAATTATACCAATATTATTCATCTTTTATTTATATATAATGTATTCTCTATGAAAAAACCAATTAAGGTAGAATTAAGTCATGATAATAAAAAGCATAAATAATATCCGAATATATATTTATATTTAAAATAATTGTTTATCAACTAGAATAAAACGATTTACTAAATAAAGTTATAAAATCGTATCAAATTATAGCTTTAATATTGAAGAAAAAGAGAAAACCAATTGGAAGAAGTAACAAAATACTTAATATAAATTTTGCATCTCCTTTGTTATTTGGAAACGTCGTTGTTGACCGTTTTTATTTTAATATATCTATTTTTAGAAACATTTTATTTAAATAACGATATTATAAAAGATATAAAACTCGATACGGAATTTAGAATTTATATATATGAATACTCCTAGAAAACAAAATATAAATACTTAAAATATAACGAAACCAAATAATTCTAGAAGAACTATCTTTAAAAACATCACGATTCAATATATTAATACTAATAAAATTTTAAAAATTCAATTATGATTATTAGAATGAAAAACCGTAACGACAACGTTAAAAAATTCGAAAAACTCATGAACTTATTTAACGTTTACAAGATATTAAAAAGGTCGAAAAGGCTATATAAAATATATATATATTTAAGTCTTATATTTTAAAGTGAATCTAGTATATAAAAAATCGTTACAGTATATAATTTACATAATAAATATTTTACTTAATATATTCAAATACGATAATATATTAATAATATTTATAGACACGGTAAATTAAGCTTTAGTTCCATAAAACTTTATTGTAAAGCTCAATACTTAAATACTAATAAATATCAACTTTAATAAACTCTATACTCGTTATTTTTATTATTTGATAAACTTAAAATATTAAGTTTTACGTAGCAAACCTTAAAGACAAATCTTAAGTACGTATAAAAGATTTTGCAAACTTTTATTAATTTACAATTCGATTATTTTTACGATATTTTGTGAACTTATAATTAATTACGATATTATATCGCAAAATTTCGAATAGACAATATCGATTATTAGTTTTGATAAAATTTCTACTAAAACAATGTCGTCTATTGTAATTAAATTCTATAAAGTTACTAAGCAAACAAACATCGTTAATACTTTAATCGAGTTAAAAAAGAATTATCTTAAAAATTAAATTAGGTTTTTAATCCTCGAATATAATTTTGGATATAAAAGTAATAGTAATCCATTTTTATGAGAAGTTATGTTCAATAACATAGAAATTAGAGAGAAATTTAAAAAAAAGAAATAATAACGAGTTTAAGAATTCTAAAATCCAGATTTGGAAATTAAGTAAGGAAAATTACAAAGATTTATTTACTGGATAGCTTTGGATAATAAAAGCTTTCTAAAACTCGGATAACAATCTACTTAATTAGGAACTAAAAAAGCGACGAGTTAAATGAAGCTTTCGAATTAAAGTAGCAATATTTAATTTCTGTTTCAATTTTTTTTTACTTAGTTATATCATTTTTAAAGGAGTTGAAAAAATAATATAAATTAATATTATAATATAAAGCAAATAATTAAAATCTTATAAAAGATGTACTAATATAAAATATGTGATATAACTTTTTCTAAATTATAAAAAAGCCTTATAAATGTAAATTTACAAATATACGTTATTTATAAAACCAAAAGAAATCAAAAATTAAATTTAAAAATGGGTTATAATATATATTAAAAAGTTTTAATAAAAGCATTAATATAGCGCTAATTTGAAATTTATATTTATATATATAAGTAGCTGCTTGTATACAATATTTAAACCACCTTTTAGATTTTTTAATCCATTTGTTATAGCTTATATTCTTTATTTCAACCTATTCAGTCTATCATATAATTACTTGCTTTCCTATAATCCTTTTATTTATTACAGTAAATCGGAACTACTTAGTTTTAATTAATGAAAACTTTTAAATATAGTATTATTTGAGTAAGAGTTGACGAGATATAAGACTAAATCCGAATATATTTTTATATATACTAGCTTAAACTTCGATTATCACGTTTTTTATTATTAATACACTTCTATATACAAAGCTAAGATATTAAAATTAATTAATTAAACCGCATATCTTCGAAATAAACTCACGAAAACTAATTTAAAATTGCGCAAAAAGTTTTTATTTTATATATTTCGGAACAAAATAAGAAACTTCTTTTCTATTTACAATTAATTTAAATTAGATAACATTAATAAATTATATATATGCTAGATATGAGTTACTATACGTGCAAAATCTATATAATTATAATAATGTAAATATTAGTAAGATTATTAATTATTTAGCTCTTTTAATATATCTTATATGAAAAAGCCTATTTAGAAATGTTTTCGATTTTGTAAATTATTATTACCTCGTAATTATAAAAATATTATAATTGTTACTTGTTAAAGATTTTAGTAAAAGAATTATCGTAGAGTTAATATCGTAGTTTTTGTGTATATAGTTGACTGTTTTTGCGTATTATTTTAATAGTCTAGCATTTTTTTAAAAAAACTTAAAAGCTTTATTATAATTTATAATTTCTATTTATCTAAGCCTTTATATACTTATAATCTTTATTTTTCGGGAATATTGAATAACCGTCGAAATTACGCCAATATTACGAATTTGTTATTAGTACGCAGTTTATTCGTTATAAATATTTAAAAACCGCGTTATTATATTATACAAATAGCTTATAAATTACAAATTCGACAAAATTATAATATTTAAAAGTTCGAAATAAAGTATGAAGTTATTAGTTAACGATAAAGCCATTGACAATAGGCGCACGTAATCTTTTTCAATTTTACATGATTTTGATTTATAATTTAAATAGTCGATGTTTTACTATCTATATATATAAACTTTTAAACAACACGATTTTGATTTGTAATTTAAATAATATTATCCGAATTTTAAAGAAGATTAAAAAAGGATATAAAATTAGTAAACAATTAAAAAAGTCTAGTTAATATAACGCTTATATAATATTTTAAGATATTTCTATATTAAAATACATCTTTCTATTATATTTTATGTATAGAATAATTGGAAATTAAAACATTTTAGTAATTTAAAGCTGTATTATATAAACTTAAAGTAAAAAGATTACGAAAAATAGTTTAATACTTATAATATATTAGAATAAACTATTTTCTCTTTAGAAATATATTTTAAAAACCTTTATTTTAAAACGCTTGCCCTTACAGATCTTTTATATAAAAAGTCAATTTCATAAAAATATAAATATAGACGTCTAAATAACAGATTATTAATAAAAACGCTGCTAGTAAACTAGAGGGTTTTGTTTATAATTTAATATAACAAGCTACGTTTTAATAAATTATTTTAGAAAAAGGTTATTGTTTAATATATTAATACTAATAAAGCCCTAAGATTACGTCGATACTCGAACAATAAAAAACCATAATAAACGCATTCGATAAGATTTATAGGTCGTTAAAAAAACTAAAAAAAGTATTAAAGAAAATAACGTCATAATGTAAACGTAGTAATACGTATTATATTAAAAATATGTCAACGCAAAATACGCGGCGTGTTTTTTTTCGTCGCTGTTAAAGAGGATTTCGAATTGGAATTTACAAATATCATTACTTTAAAATAAGATCTTTACAGAAGTCCTGCAAATAAATATTTGTAATATAACGAAGACAACAAATATTAATTTTAAAAATGAGAATTATATTAAACTACAAGATAATAGATAGCTGTAAGCTGGGGTAAGGTGATCTCCGACCAGTCGTAGAGCAGATTCCAAGAAGTAAATGTATTAGATTACTTTCATCTGGCGTTTCCTATTAGCTGCCAGATGGTGGATTTATACTAATAAGTAGATCGGTGGTTGATCGGTGGCTGGTCGGCTACCAGCCTCGTTCTTATATGTTATGACCTAACGGTCTTGGCTCCTGGAAACGGTCGGGATCCTGAAAAGCCAGACCCCGACCTAGCCAAGAGGTTACGTGACTGGCTCAAAAGGCTCAAAGGCCCTGGTTGGTGAAAAGGGCTTAAGCCGGTTAAGCACCAGAGCAGGCTTAAAGGGGCTTAAGGAGGCTTAATCGAAAAAGTGTCGTTAAGCTATGATAAACACCTTGAGCCAGAATAAGGATATATAAATTTATTATTTTTATAATTTAAATAATTTCAACTTATAATACAATATCATTACTTAAAATTTTTTTGGAATTACGAAATATAATACGATTATTATATTTATTGCTTAAATTTCTACGATATTTTTGTTAATATAAATCCGTACGATTAAGGTTTAATAATTAGTTATGCCCTTAATTCGTTATACGTTGCAAGCTTTTGTTCAATAATACTGTTAAACTTTAAATAATATTTAATATTGTGAAATTATCGACCAGCGCTTAGGAAACCCTTATTTAGCAGCTTTAAGTTCGAATGCGGAAATTGGAAAAAAAAATCCGACAAATTAGGGTTACGTTACCTGCCTAAGCCTTTTTCGCCCGCATAAAGCCCAGGAAACCGGAGCCTTACGATAGGAAAAGTAACTCTTAAACCTTTTTAATTTAAATACGAATTTATTTTCGTTTTCTAGATTTTAACGATTCGGCAGATAAGGGTTTAATAGTAAAAATATACCTAATAGAAAATACGGTTAATTAATTTAAACTTATTGTAACAAATTTCCTAAAAATAAGAAAATCAGATAAAAAAGTTTTTATTAATAATTTTTTTTATTTTGTATTAATTTCGAAAATAAAATACGTAATAATTTCGGCAATCCGGATAAAAATAATTTCCGGCTTAATAACTGTTATAATTCCGATAAAAAGGATTTAAGTCCAAATACGTTAGAACCTTTAAAGGTTTTACGGTTAAGGCCGGATAAAAAATTACGAAATTAATATTTTTATTAATATATTTTATAAAGGGTTAAAAATAATATAAAAAATAAGATTATTCGGATTAAACAATTAATTATTTTAAATCGATATATTATAAAAGTAATTTAGATTAAGAATTAACAGTTTGAAAAATAACCAAAAAAATAATATATTTTACGATCGGGATATAATAAATTTAATTAAAGAAAAAAACGAAATACGCCTTTTATTTCTTATAGGACGGCATTAGGACCTATGGAATTCGGCGTTATTTATAAATAAAACTAAAGCCAGATTAAATGCTTTAATTACGGCCAAATAGGATATAAAGTTTATAAATACAAAAGACTTAAGAAATAACGATAAAATAATTAAATACTTATATTGGAAAAATAAGTTAAAAATAATTTAGGAAATAATAATAAAGTTATTACCATAATCTAAGCCAAATACGGATTAGATTTATGGCAAAAGGTTTAATAAAGATAATTATAATAAGAAATTTGACGAAAATTGCAAAAAGCCAAAAAGCTAATTTAATAAATATTATGAATATAATAAAAAGTATTATAAAGATAATAACGTAAATATCAGGGTTAGATAAAAAAAGTTTATCCTGGAATCCTTAATCGATAATACAAAATATAGGGTATATATTATCGACGACGAAAATATCCCGATTAAGAAAAATAAAAATAATATACTTACGGACGAATTACCCGTATGTATTACAAAATATTCGACGCTTTAAATCGTACCGGAAATAATAAAAATAATAAATAATAATATCGACATTTTCGGACCATAACCCCAGGAAATATTTAGCAATTAGCTAAAATAATAAACTGGCCCGAAAGAAAATAATGTTTGCAAAAAAGCCCTTTTTATTATTATAAATTACATAATTATTAAACGGAAAAAAGGTTAATCCAGCATATAGTAAAAAGTATTATTAGAAAGTTATTATAGACCTTTTTTTAAATTAGTATTTATTATAAATCCTTACAAAAAAAGTTATTAAAAAATACGTTAATTTATAGGAAGTTTTTAAAACGATAATTAAAATAACGTATAATGGGATATAATTACGAACATAAAAAAATAATTTATTCGATAAAGAAAGGAATTATAAAAAAATAAAAGTAATTAATATAATTCCAAAAAAATAATACGCCAGTATTAATAACAAATATAATAACTTAACGCGTTAAACGAAAAAATATAAATAAGGTTCGATAAATTCGAATAAGAATAAAAAGAAAATAATTACTTATAAAAAGCCGCAAGATAACGAAACTTAAGAAAAATAAAAAGGATTCCTAAAAAAGATTTTAAACGTAATAATAATAAATGTTAATAACCTTATTATCTTAAATATACGAATTAAAACGTATTAATATATTGCAATAATGGATTACGGAATGGTAAGCGGAAATTATATTATCCTAAATATGGTTAATAAATTTAAATTATTATTAAAATATAAGTTAAAACCCTATACGGCAATAAATGTCGAAAATTAGGAATTTGTTTACGATAACAAAAAAATCATACGCAAAATTAATTATTTCGAAATTTTTATTAAAAAATAATACCAAATAATTAATTTCGACATCGTTTTATTTGGGAATTACGATATGATCATAACATTATTATAAATACGCCAGTACGGAGTTTTAATTAACGGAAAAATTGGCTAAATAAAATACGTTTTATTTCTTATTCATAAAGCAAAAAAAGAAATGAAGATCTTAATATTCGATTAATAATAACGAGAAATATAAATATAAAAATATAACAGAAATCTTATTACTTAAAAGGAGAAAACATAAAAAAACGGGCATTAAAGAAAAGTACGACGTATTATTATTATTATTATTAAAAAATTAAAATAATTAAATAACGATTTGGAATAATAAAAATAATAGCCCAAATATTAGAAAATCTAATTAATATGTTATTATAATATTATAAATATAAGTAATTCTTTAAAAAAGAACTTGATACGAAATTATAAAAATATAACTAATAAAATTATGAAATAATTTTTAAAAAGAATTTTCGACAAAGTTTTACCTTATTTATAACTTTAACGGAAATAAATTACGCGTTTTTAAAAAAATACCTAAAACATTGGTTATAAAAAGGATGGATTTAATTTTTAAAATTATTAATAAAATATTCGATATTTTTCGTACTAAAAAAATAAAAAGTTATAATTTATGATTAATTATCGATAATTAAACGATATTATTATTAAAGATTAAATTTTATTACCTTTCATTACGGAAATAAACAACCAACTTTACGAAACCAAATAATTTATAATATTCGATTTTAAAAATAAATGTAATTTTATTAAAATTAAGAAAAACATATAAATAAAAAATACTTTTTAAAACGAAATACAAATTATTTAAATATTTGGTTATGCTAATAAAATTTACGGACATATTAATAACTTTCTAGCGGAAAATAAATTATGTATTACGAAAATACTTCGATATTTTCTTCGTATATTGTTGCGACGATATTTCCATTTTCGAAAAATCCAAAAAATATATATAGGATACGTTTATAAGAATTTTTAAGTTTTATAAAACGTAAGGTTATTTATTAACGTAAAGAAAATTAATTCTATAAGTAGGAAATAAAATATTTAAAATATAGTATTATCTTAAAGTATATTAGGATAAATATTAAGAAAAATATTATAATTATAAAATAATAAATATTAACGATAATTAAAAAAAATAGGTATTCCCTAAATTGGTTAATTATTAAAAAAGGTTTATTCGAAATTTTAGTAAAATAATTATACCCTTAACGAACCTTACGAAAAGAAATTTTTAATAAATATTAAATACGGAACAAATATTTCGAGATATTAAAAATCCAATTATTAACTAATTAATATTAATTATGTACGATTTAAACCGTCCTGTTAAATTAAAAACTGATATTTTGAATTACATATTAAACGTAAAAATCAGATAACGAAATAATTAAAGCAAATTATACTTTATTATATTTTCTATACAAAATAAAAAAACCCGAATTTAATTACGATATTGTAAATAAAGAAATTATGGTTATTATTATAACATTTCGAAAATTTAAATATTTTTTAAAAGGAAACTTATACCAGATTAAAATTTATATGAATTATCAAATATTTACCCCATTTACTATAACCATAAAACTTATAAAATAATAATTAAAATATGTGGAAAAATTAGCAAATTTTAATTTCACTATTATTTATAAGAAGAATTAAAAAAATAACAAAATAAATACATTACGCAAACGATTAAACCTTAAAGAAAAATTAATTAAAATTAACCATTTAATTATCGATATTACCATAGAAAAATATTTACGCTGACGATAAATTACGATAATTCGGGTAGTACCTTTCGATATGTACTAAAAGCTTAGCAATATAACAATAATCTCTGAAAAAACCAAAAAACGAACAAAATATAAATTCTAAAAAAATATTAAAAAATTTTAATACAAAAGATATACGAATATCAATTATATAGATATCTAAAAATCTATAAAACCCTAAAACGGCTTTAACGTATATATTCTTTTTTTAAAATTAAATTAACGATACAAAAGATTATACGATAATGCCATATTTGCGTCAAAGTAAAAACTCGACGACATAAGCCATACGGAAAACTATAACTATTATTAATTATACAACAATTATAATATTTAATTACATTTGATTTTCTTATTCAACTTCTTATATTAAAAAATCAAATTACGGAAATATATTACGATAATATTTTCGTAATAATTAATGGATTTAGGAAATTCTCTTATTTCTTCACCATATTACAAAAATATAAACGCCAAATTAATAACATATAATTTTTGAAAAACTATTTTTAATATATATGGATTATTAATAAATATTATCTTAAATAAAGGATCAATATTTGCATTAAACCTGTAGCAAAGCTTAATAATATAAATTAGTTTAAATTATAAATTATTTAATATATTTAAATTTTAAATAAATAAATAAAACAAATAAATTAAACCTTAAAATCCTATTTACGATATTATATTAATTATAAACAAAATAATTAAGTTAAAAATGTATTAATCGTATAATTAACTTATAACATTAATTATTGTAAAAATATCACAATAGTATTAACGAACGCAAATTTCGATATTATTTCAAAAATATATAAAAATATACGCGATAATAATCTAATTAATATTAAATCAATTTTAATATTAAAATAATTATATTAATTATATTGAGAAATAAAAATTAAAATAATATGCGTACGTAATTAAATAAATAAATATTATAACCAAAAAAGGTTAAAGAAATTAACTTTCGAAAAAAGGAAAATAATTTTCTTCGTTATAGAAAATATTTAAATAAAAAAACTGAAAAACAATTCGATTTTAAATTTATCGGTCTGTATAAAATGGCTAAAAAACTTTTAAAAAATAATTACTAATTAGACTTTTTACTAAAAATTAAATTTTATTTAATTTTTTACGTTGTTTTATTTAAATTAATAACAAATATAATTAAGGTATATACGACACAAAATAACCTAAAAATAAAAAACGATTAAACATACAAAATAGAAAAAATATTTAATATACGAAAACAAAACGGACGTACCTAATACCTAATTAAATAAAAAAACATCCGGATTTCGAAAACTCTTAAAAACTTATTAAAAATCTGATTAACGCCTAGCGCCTATTAAAGAATTTTTACTAATAATAACAGGCGCGTCCCAATTAACAATCGACTAATTAATAACAAAAATATCGGGCCAATCGGCCGCGATATGCATTAACGTAACAGCCATAACGGCGGCCTCTAACTATTCTTATTCTTTTTCAAAACGTTTAAATTCTTTTATCCCTTCCGTATCTTAAATACCGCGGCAAAGCATTTTAATCCCACGTTAACGAAAAAATTTCTTTTATTTTCGCAAACAACTTAAATAACCAAATAATTTATTAAGGTATTCTTAAACCTTTAAAAGTTCTTTTTCGGCAATACGTTTCTTTAACTCCAGGCGGTCCTCCTTAGCAACCAATTTCCAGTATTTAAATTCGGAAAAACCAAAAAAATCGCAAAAACTTTTATAAGCAACACAAAAAATACATTTCCCTAAGTTGCGATAAGCGTTACAAATTTTGTTCTCGGATTTGCAACAGGAACAAAAAATATTCGAAAACATAATAAAACCAAAACGGTTAATTCGATGTAAAAGAACGAAAACGCTAATGCGTTTACAAAACTTGAACTTTTCAATACAACCCGATATAATAAATATAAAAAAAGAAGGTTATTTACTAAAACGCAACAAACGAATAATTTAAGCTTTAAGGATAAAAATTCTGGAATAAAGGAAATCGTATTATAACCTAACGGTCTTGGCTCCTAGAAACGGTCGAGATCCTGAAAAGCCAAACCCCGACCTAGCTAAAAGGTTACGTAACTGGCTCAAAAGGCTCAAAAGCCCTGGTTAATTAAAAGGGCTTAAACCGGTTACACACCAAAACAAGCTGAAAAAGGCTTAAGAAAACTTAACCGAAAAAATAGCGTTAAGCCATAATAAGTATCTTAAGCCAAAATAAAGATATATACGTTTATTATTTCCATAATTTAGATAACTTTAGCTTGCAATATAACATCGTTATCTAAGGCATTTTTAGAATTACGAAACGTAATACGATTACTATATCTATTGCTTAAATTCCCACGATACTCCTGCCAACATAAACTCGTACGACTAAGATTTAATAGTTGGTTAAACCCTTAGCTCGTCATATTATAGGGGCTGTATTCTCACATAAACTTTAAAAGTTTAATAAAAATATTAACGTAATACTAATTCAATAATTTCTATATATATTAGATAATACATAATTAAAATGTCTAGCTATACAATAACTTATTTCTATTTTATATATATATATATATATTAATAGCATAATTTAAGCAGAAAGTATTTTCGAACAAATCATACTTATAAACAAATTAAATAGGAAATTATATAAAATATATAGGAATATAATGTTAAATAAATATTTTATATAAATGATAAATTTCATTAATTTAAACGTTTTTAATAACTTTAATTATTGCTTATATAAATATAAATGTCGAAGCTCCTAAATAATTCGTATATTAAATTAACAGTTTAAAATACATTATTTTAAGCTAAATTTTAATTAGCTACATTGTGTACGCTATAGATTATCTAAGTCTACTGCGCTAAAGTACAACACCTAGGCTTGCAACTACTGAGCTATTAAAATGTAACTTCTATATATATACCTAGTTATTTTTACATATTTTTCATCGTTATTTTTAAAACATTTTAATACGTTTGTTATAACTTTTATTCTTAGCTTTTATAAATATCTCTTGCTACAATACTTGATTAAATATATAAGGTTATAGTTAATCGAATATAAATAGCTAAAGTTCAATAAATATAATACATATAATTGGAAAAAATATACGTTAACTTCTATAGTAATATTCTTCAAAGTTTTTAAAATAAACATTAAAATTAATATAATACACTCTAAATTTAGAAAATACACGGCCATAACTATAAGTAGTATTATAATATACCTAGTTGTATTTAATATATTCTATATTAGAAAAATTTGTCAAGTAATTATTAAAGCAAGTGAAATTATCGTTATTACGTTTTAGAAATATCAGGATTTAAATTAACTATATTCGAAACGGTTATATATTTATAGTAACGTACTTATTGCGTATAAGGTCTTTTAAGGTTTTTTAAAAAGTAATTTAATATAGTATAAACCCGTTTGATAAAGCTTTTCCCTGTATAGGCTATACCTTTTACATTGTAAATATAAAACCGTTTTATACAAATAATAAATATTAATTTATAGCTTACATCTTTTTTAGATTCGGAATTAAATAAATTTAATTTAACAATTGAATACACTTTTAAAAATCTTTTTCAAGCTATAAATACATATAATCATTTTTATTATTTAACACTTTGTTTATTGCTTTTATATATTTAAATTATTAAAAATATAGAATAAAATTAACTATATCAAATAGTACAACTTGAGGCTAAAATATTCCAATTTACTAATAATTTTTATTTTTACAAATTTATTATTTTTATAGGTGTTTTTCTAATTAAATTATCTGAATACCTAAGCTACCTTATTTTTAAGCTTTAGTTGTAGCTACACTGCAGACGCAGCTATAACTGCAAAAACAGAGCCTGATTTTAGTTAAGCAACTGGATATTCAATATTGAACCTTAACACTAGGAATATATCTATATGTATAAAAAATAGTAATTTTCTAAACTTGAACATATAATGAAAAAAACTTTTTAATATATATCAGAGACTCGAACTTACTGATTAGTCAAGTCCGGTTACAAATCTAATACCTTGCTCTATTTTATTACTTTTTAAGATTTTAAATAAACTTATTAAAATAATAGAACTTGATACATAAAAGCTAAAAAACTTTTAAAAAAGGCATATATTATTTGTTAACCTTAACAAACTTAATGAACGTAAATTCATATTAATGTTAGAATTTAATATATTAAATATTTTATAAACATATATACATTTATATGTTTATAAAACGTATTATAATCGATTTACTATTGTTTGAGTATAAATATGATATTAATACGATAAATATATTAATAATAATTTTCGATTTTTATGTAATAAATTAGGAAAGAGAAAAATTGGTCTTAATTAGTGCAGATAAGCAAATTATATTACGATACGAAAAAGGATTATTGGAATAATAAATTTAATCTGATTATATTAATATTATTAAACCACGATAACTAAAGTGGCCGAAGATATGTTAAATGATAATAGTTATAGATAATACCTAGGAGTTGAACCTAGGACGAAAAAGAACTCCTTAATATACATACGAAATCCCGGTTTTCTAATTAGCCGAGCCTGATTATAGGCGTAATACTCTGTCTTATTTTAAGCCTTTTTTTACGTCAAATAACGTCCCCGTTTTATCCTAAAAAATAATAATAATTTAACGCTATAGTAAGCATATTATGTTTATATTCTTATTAATTAATCCTTTTTCTTTCGACGTAATACATTTTTACTATTTTTAATATAGAATTCCGATTTCCTTTTTTAATTAATTACTTGTGTTAAAAAGTTTTTTTTTCTTGTTTTTTATATTTTATTTTTTGATTAATAATTGCTAATCGACGTTTTATATTTTTTTCAATTCGGCTATCCTAGGACAAAATAAGATTCTAGTTGTTTTCTAGTAATTTGATATATATTTTTCACTTATTAATGCGGAGTTTTGTAAAATCTTATTAACATAACTTGGGTAGGCTAATTATTAATTAACGGGCGAAATATATACACTAATGGATTAATTGAATTCGTGCGCTTGGACATCTCCACTCCCAATTCCGACATATATTAACACCCTTTATGTCTTCCAAACCCAGTAACTTAATAAGCACAATATGGATTTGGATAAGGCTGTTTTCGTTTTCGTCGCCGACCGTCACCCTAACAAGGAATTCAGTCCGAAAGCCCGGGCCTTCATGATTAGGGCCGTGATTGCGGATATAACCCAGACTTAAATGGCCGCGGCTATAAGGATAAAATGTTAGCGAATCGGGGAATAACTTTAACGTTTTATCATATACAAAACGGTTTATAATTTATTACGGGGATACTCTTAGCGGGTAATTGGAGGTCGCTAAATTTTATGTTTTTATTAATTAAGCCGTTATTATTTTCGAAATGCGTATTATAATTTTTAAAGGAAATCAAATATTAATATTAACCGGTTAATAATAAGGCATTTTTTTCCGTATATTCGTTTTAAAGAAATAACGTACGATAAACAAAAAATTAACTTTACGACCGATAATGTTATGACCTAACGGTATTGGCCCTTTTCGGACGGTCGGACCCTTAGGGAGAACCAAGCTACGACCTACGCCAAGAAGTCACGTAACCGGCTTAATAGGCTCAAATGATATTATTGGCTTAAGGACGTTAAGCCAATTAAGCCAGAAAAATATTAAAGGGGCTTAAAGGGACTTAATTAACTAAATACCTTTAAGCCAGTCCAAGATATTTAAGCCGAAATAGAATATATACGTTTATTAATTCCATAATTTAAATAACTTTAACTTATAATTATAATATCGTTATTTAAGGTACCCTTGGAATTACGAAACGTAATACGATTATTGTATTTATTGCTTAGATTCTTACGATACTTTTATTAATATGAACTCGTACGATTAAGGTTTAATAATTAATTAAATCTTTTAGCTATTATACGTCAAAACCTTTCATTTAATAATACCGTCAAACTTTAAGCAATATTAATTAACGTTATATTTATTAACAAGCAGCCCAAATAACCTATTTATCAAGTTCCTAATTACCTGGATATTAAAATGGAATCCGAAAAGGAAAAAAAAAAAGCTTTGATTTTTTCACGAAAAAGTTTTTCGACACCTAGACGTTATAAACGAACGTATTTTCAGGCTTACGAAAAATAATAATGATCTTATAACGTTTTTTCAAGCCGCCTATAAAAAACTTTAAAAAAAAGGTTCTCGAAATTGGAAAAATCCTTTAAACAAGCTAAGTTATTTAGCTAAATTTTATCAAAGAACTAAAAAATGCTTTTAAATTTTATAAATCATAACTTTTCGAAGGAACTTTAATTAAATTATAATTATTTTTAACTTAATGTTAAATGTACTCTAGGTATTTTCCTATTCGACTTATTATGCTTACTATACGAATTAAATTTGCAGTCGGATAATTTACCGAAAATACGGTTATTTAATTCGAACCTATTATAAAAAATACGTTATTTGTTATGATCTAACGGGCTGCGGCCTCAGAGAACGGTCGCAACGGTGACTAAGCCATGTGGGTCGAGTTACGTGATGGCTCGACAGGATCGATCGTAGAGCCTTTAGAGCCAGGTTCGACAGGATCGATCGTGGAGCCTTTAAAGCCGGGCTTAATAAGATAAAAAATTAAGTATAAAGATATTTATTAATTCTATAATTTAGATAATTTTAATTTGTAATATTTATTAATATTAAGTGTTTGCATTATAATAATTTATTACTTAAGGTATCCTTAATATTACGAAACGTAATACGTTATTATATTTATTATTTAGATTCTTACGATACTCCTATTAATATAAACCCGTCGACTTAAGGTGTAATAATTGGTTAAACCGCTTAGCCGTTATACGTTATAAGCTTTTGTTTAATAGTACCGTTAGATTTTAAGCAATATTTAATATTGTTAAAATATCGACCAGCATTTAGGAAACCCTTATTTAATAGCTTTAGGCTTAAATTCGGGAGCTGGAAAAAGAAATTCGATAACTTAAGGCTACGCCTGCCTAACTTTTTTTCGCCCGTATAAAGCCCAAAAAGCCGGAACCTTACGATAAAAAAGGTAACCTTTAGATTTTCCTAACTTAAGCATAAGTTTACTTTCGTTTTTTAAATCTTAATAACCCAGCGGATATAGTCCTAATAATAAAAGCATACCTAATAGAAAATACGGCTAATTAATTTGAGCTTATTATAAAAAACCTTTTGGAAATAAAAAAGGCAGATAAAAAGGATTTTATTAACGAGATTTTTTTATTTATACCAATTTCGAAAATAAAATACGCGATAATTTCGGTAATCCGGATAAAAAATAATTAATAACTTAACAACTTTTATAATTCCGATAAAAAAGATTTATATCCAAATACGCCGTAATTCTTAAAAGTTTTGCGATTAAGGCAGGATAAAGAAATAATAAAATTAATGCCTTTATCGATATATTTTATAAAGAATTCAAAGACGATATGAAAAATAAGATTATTCGGATCGAATACTTAATTACCTTAAATTGGTGTATTATAAAGGTAATTAAAATTAATAATCGATAATTTAAAAAATAACAAGAGAAAAAAAAATAATATATTTTAAATTCGGAATATAATAAGTCCAATTAGGTGAAAAAAAAAACGTATTCCTTATTTTTTACGGAACGGCGCCAGGATTTATAAAATTCGGTATTACTTATAAATAAAATTGGAGCCAGATAAACTGCTTTAACTGCGGCAAAATAGGATATAAGGCCTATAAATATAAAAAACCTAAAAAGCTATGATAAGATAATTAGATTTCTATACCGGAAAAATAATCCAAGAATAATTAAGGAAATAACAGCAAAGCTATTAACATAATTTAAGCCAAATATATATTAGGCTTATTACATAAAGTCTAATTAAAATTATTACGATAAGAAATTTAACGAAAAATGTAAAAAATTAAAAAATTAACTTAATAAGCGTTGCGAATATAGCAAAAAGCGTTATAAGGATAGTTATACGAATACCGGGATTAAATAAAAGAACTTTATTCCGGAATATCCGATCGATACGGTAAAATATACGCCATATACTGTCGACGACGAGAATATTCCGATTACGAAAAATAAAAATAATACATTTACATATAAATTACCTATATATATTATAAGGGATTCGATTTTCCAAACCGTACCGGGCATAATAAAAATAATAAGTAATGGTATCGACAGTTTCGAACTATAATCCCAGGAAATATCTAATAGTTAGCCGAAATAAAAAATTGGCCTAAAGGAAAGCAGTGCCCGTAAAAAAACCCTTTTTATTATTATGGATAATGTAACTATTAAACGGAAAAAAAGTTAATTTAACGTACGGTAAAAAATATTATCAAAGATTTATTACGGATTTTTATTTTCAATTAATATTTATTACAGATTCCCAAAAAAAAGCTATTAAAAATATATTAATTTATAAAAAATTTCTAAAACGATAAACAAAATAACGTATAATAAGATACAATTACAAATATAAGAAAATAATTTATTTAATAAGAAAAGAAATTATAAAAAAACCAGGAATAATTAATACGGTTCGAAGAAATAATACGCCGATAATAATAACAGATATAATAACTTAATAAGTTATATACAAAAACATAAATAACGTTTAATAAATTTAAATAAGAATTTAAAAAAAATTATTTAAAAAAAAGCTGCAAAATAACGAAACCTAAAAAAATTAAAGAAAGTTTCTAAGAAAAGCTTTAAACGCGATAATAAAAAACGTTAATAACCTTATTACTTTAAAAATACGAATCGAAACGTATTAATATATTATAATAATAAATTACGGATCTTTAAGCGGAAATTACATTATACCGAATATAATTAATAAGCTTAGATTATTATGGAAATATAAATTAAAACCTTATATAATAACAAATGCGGAAAGTTAGGAATTGGTTTACGATAACGGAAAAATTATACGCAAAATTAATTATTTCGAAATTTTTATTAAAAGATAATATTAAATAATTAATTTCGATATCGTTTTATTCGGGAATTACGATATAATTTTAGGATTACCGTAAATACGCCAGTACGGAATTTTAATTAACGAAAAAACTGGCCAGATAAAATTTGTTTTATTTCTTATTAATAAATAAAAGAAAAAGAATTAAGATTTTAATATTCGATCGAGGATAATAACGAATATAAATATAAAAATACGATAAATACCTTATTATCTAAAAGAACAAAATATAAAAAAACAGATATTAAAAAGAATACGACGTATCGTTATTATTATTAAACCGAAACTAAAGCAATTAAATAATAATTTAAAAAAATAATAGCCCCAAAAATTACAAAATGTAATTAATATATTATTACAATATTACAAATACGAGCAGCTTTTAAGAAAAAAACTTAATATAAAACTATCAAAATGTAACGAATAAAATTATAAAATAATACTTAAAAAACTGGTTACAGAAAAGATAAATTTGACCTTCGAAATCACCGGCAAAATATCTGATATTTTTCGTACCTAAAAAGAATATGAAATTACGACTTATGGGTAATTATTAATAATTAAATAATATTATAATTAAAAATCGAATATTATTATTTTTAATTACGGCAATAAAAAACCGATTTTACGGAATTAAATAATTTATAATATTTAATTTCAAAGATGGATATAACCTTATTAGGATTAAAAAAGGATACGAATAAAAAATAATTTTCAAAACGAAATTCGGATTATTTAAATATTTAATTATATTAATAGGATTTACGAACGTACTAATAACATTTTAGCGAATAATTAATTACGTATTACGAAAATACTTTAATATTTTCGTTATTTGCTATCTCGACGACATTTTCATTTTTTTAAAAACGGAAAAAGTATATGCAAAATATGTTTACAAAATTTTTTAAATTTTACAGAACGTAAAGTTATTTATTAACGCGGAAAAAAATAAATTCTATATATAGAAAATGGAATATCTGGGATATATTATTACCCCAGGACATATTAAGATAAACCTTAAAAAAATTACTATAATTATAAAATAACAAACGCCAATAATAATTAAAAAGGTACAAATATTCTTTGGATTCGTTAATTATTACAGAAAATTTATTCGAAATCTTAACAAAATAATTATACCCTTAGTAAATGTTACGAAAAAAAAATTCAAATAAACGTTAAATATACAAAAGGCATTTTAGGATATTAAGAATGTAATTATTAGCGAATTAATATTGATTATGTATGATTTAAACCGCCCCGTTAAACTAAAAACCAATATTTCGAATTACGCGTTAAATATAATAATCGGATAACGAAATAATTAAGGCAAATTATACCCTATTATATTTTTTTCGTATAAATTAAAAAAAGCCGAACTTAATTACGGTATTCCAGATAAGAAATTTATGGCCATTATTATGACATTCCGGGAATTTAAATATTTCTTAAAAAGAAATTTGTATTAGGTTAAGGTTTATACGGATTATTAAAACCTTACCCGATTTACCATAATTAAGGAACTTACAGAACGATAATTTTATTACGCGGAAAAATTAGCGAATTTCGATTTCGTTATTATTTATAAGAAAAAATCGGAAAATAACAAAGTAAATATTTTAAGTAAACGATTAAACCTTAAAGAAAAATTGGTTAAAGTTAACCATATAATTTTTAATATTATTACAAAAGGATATTTACGCCTATAGCAAATTACGATAATTCGGATAATACCTAACAATATATATTAGAAAATTTAACAATATAATAATAATTTTCCAAAAAATTAAAAAACGGACAAAATATAAATGCCAGAAAAATATTAAAAGGATTTAATACGAAAAATATATAAATATTAGTTATATGGATATCCAGGGATTTACAAAACCTTAAAAAATTTTAACGTATATATTTTTTTAAAAATAAAATTAACGGTATAAAAAATTATACGGCAATATAACGTTTGCGCTAAAGCAATGGTATGACGATATAAGCCATACGGAAAATTACAATTATTATTAGTTATAAAACGATTATAATATTTAATTATATTCGATTTTATTATTAAATTTTTTATATCAAAAAATTTAATTACGGAAATATATTACGATAGCTTTTTTGTAATCGTCGAGCGATTTACGAAGTTTTCTTATTTTTTACCATATTATAAGGACATAAACGCCGAATAATTAATATATATTTTTTTAAATACATTTTTAATATATACGAATTATTAATAGAAATTATATTAAATAAAGGATCGATATTTGTATTTAAATTTTGGCAAGGCCTAATAACATAAATCGGCCTAAATTATAAATTATTTAACATATTTAAACTTTAAATAAAAAAATAAATAAAACGAATAAATTAAATTTTGGAAATTTATTTTTGATATTATATTAATTACGAATAAAATAATTAGGATAAAAAGCTACCGATTATTTAATTAGCTTATAATATTAGTTATTACGAAAGCATTAAAATAATGTTTATAAACGTAAATTTTGGTTTTATTTCAAAAATTTATAAAAAAATACGTAACGACGGTCCAATTAATATTAAAATAATATTTACGTTAAAACAATTACGATAACTATATTAAAAAATAAAGATAAAATTAGAATTTGTACGGAATCAGATAAATAAATATTATAATTAAAAAAAATTAAAGGAATTAAATTTTAAAAAATGGAAAATGGTTTTTTCGTTACAAAAAATATTTAAATAAAACGATCTAATAAAAAACTTAATTTTAAATATATTGGTTTATACAAAATCGCCAAAAGAATCTCAAAAAATAATTATTAATTGGAATTTTTACTAAAAGTTAAATTTTATTTAGTTTTTTATATGTTTTTATTCGAATTAATAATAAATATAATTAAAATATATACGATATAAAATAACGTGGAAATAAAAGACAAATAAATATACGAAATAAAGAAAATTTTCGATATGCGAAAACAAAACGGATTTATTTAGTACCTGATCAAATGGAAAAAATACCCAGATTCCGAAAATACCTAGGAATCCGCTAAAAACTTTATTAGCGCCTAACGTCTGTTAAAAAACTTTTACTAATAATGCCGAAATCGGCAGGGTTAAAAGTTCTCTAATTCATAAACGACCAGTTTGTGGATTCCAGGTTAGATTAATCGAAAAAAGGAACGGCCTCCGCCGTGGTAGCTTTAGCGGCCTCCCGATCGACCTGTTTCTTTCGACGTTCTAACTTATCTAACTTTTCCAGGGACCGAAGCCCACAAAATAATATGCGTATTATACGATTGGCCCATAATTTTTTTTTGTTTTTAAAAACGACAAACTTTGGCCTACGTTTACTTTGTTTTTTTCTTAGCTTTTTTAAGCTTTATTTTAATTTTAAAATAATTAAAAACGAGCTTTTCGAATTAAAAAAAAACCGTTAATATTACAAAGGCCTTAATTTTACGTTACGTACTTTTTATACCTGGAAAAATCCGACGAAAAAGTACGACAAAATAATAACCCGTAACGAACATAATAAAAACATATTGGCATATTTACGGTTCGAGAAATAATTAATTTAAACAAATTATTTCGTTTTTTCGTTTTTTTGTTAATTAATTTTTTAATACGATTTGATATAATGGCGGAAGGGAGATTTACAGAAGAAAAAAAATTTTTCGGAACGAAAATGATAAAAAAGGACGATCGTATTATAATTTAACGGGCTGCGGCCTTAAAGAACGGTCGTAACGGTAATTAAGTTATGTGGGTCGAATTACGTAATGGCTCGATAGGATCGATCGTAAAGCCTTTAGAGCTAGGCTTAACAGGATCGATCGTAAAGCCTTTAAAGCCAGGTTCGACAGAATCGATCGTAAAACCTTTAAAGCCGGGCTCGATAGGATGAAAAAATTAAATATAAAAATATTTATTAATTCTATAATTTAGATAATTTTAATTTGTAATATTTATTAATATTAAGTGTTTGCATTATAATAATTTATTACTTAAAACACCTTTAGCATTACGAGACGTAATACGTTACTGTATTTATTACTTAAATTTTTACGATATTTCGGCTAACATAAACCCGTCGACTTAAGGTTTAATAGTTTGTTAAACCGCCTAGCCGTTATATTATTTTACTAGTCGAAAAACGAAACCTAAAAATAATGCAAATTTACAATAATTATAAATAATTCGAATATATATTAACGAAAGTTTTTGAAATAATAAATACACTACGAAAACCGAAATATAAATCTAATAATTATAAAAAAAGATCCGTATTTAGTTACAGAAATATATTAATTTCATTAATAACTAAGTTAAATTAAGAATTAAAAATATTAATAGCCACATTTTTCGACGGCTTAAGAAATGGAAAAAGATTTTTTAAATTCGATCGGCCTAATTGTTTGTCGGATTATATCGTTATAACAATTAAAATTAACGATCCATAATATATATGGCGTATTAAAGGTATTAAAGGAAAAAATAAACACAAATTCCGATATATAGCTAATATTAACGTTTTTTAACGTAATAATATTTTTTACGGCACAAAACCAGAACTTATGAAACTAGGAGTTACTTAAAGAAAAAATTAAAGCCAAATTAAATATTATAATTATAATAAAATAGGACATAAGATAACATAGTATAAAGCATTTAAAAAACCTTATTAAGATAATTAAAAGCTAATACCTAAGAGATAATCTAGAGAAAATCTGAAAAACGGAAGCAAATACATTAATATAATTCAGTTTAAATATATACTAGGTCCCTTATAGCATAAGTTTAATAAGGATGATGATAATAAGAAATTCGACGAAGAATACGAAAAGCCAAGAAGCTAACTTAATAAATATTGCGAATATAATAAAAAGCATTATAAAGATACTGACGTAAATACCAGGATTGGACAAAAAGTTTATTTTAGAACCTCTGATTAATATGGCAAAATATATGTTATATAATGTCGACGACGAGAATATCCTGATTACGAAAAAAAAGAAATAATATATTTATAAACGGATTATTCGTATATATTATAAAAAGTTCGATTTTAGAAACCGTACCGGAAATAACAAAAATAATAAGTAATAATATCGATATTTACGATTTATAAGCTTAAACAATATTTAACAATTAGCCGAAACAAAAAGTTAACCCGAAAAAAGTCATGCCTATAAGAAATCGCTTTTTATTATTACTAATAATATAATTATTAAACGGAAAAGGAATTAATATAATAAATAATAAAAGAATATTGCCAAAAGTTTATTCTAGATTTCCATTTTTAATTAGTATTTATTATAGACCCTTACTAAAAAAGGTTATTAAGAAAGAAAATACGTTAATTTATAAAGGATCTTTAAAACGATAATTAGAACATCGTATAATAAAATGCCGTTGTAAATATAAGAAAATAATTTATTTAATGATGTGAAAAATTATTACAAAACCGAAAATAATTAATAAAAGTTAAAAACTAATACGCCGGTACTAAAGACAAATATAGTAATTTAACGTATGAAACGAAAAAATATATATAAAGTTCAATAAATTGGAATAAAGATTAAAAGAAAAATATTACCTGTAAAAAAGCTGCAAAATATCAAAACTCGGAAAAATTAAAAGAAATTTCCAAAAAAGCCTTTAAATACGACGATAAAAACCGTTAATAACTTTATTACCTTAGATATACGAATAAGAACGTACTGGTATATTATAATGGTAAACTGTGAAGTTTTAAACGGGAATTATATTGTATTAAATATGGTTAATAACTTTAAATTGTTATAAAGATATAAATTAAAACCTTATATAACGACAAACACCGAAAATTAAGAATTGGCTGACGCTAACGGAAAATTCATACGCATAATGAATTATTTCGAGATTTTTATTTAAGAATAATACGAAATAATCGATTTCGATATCGTTCTATTTGGAAATTACGACATAATCTTAGGATTATTATGGATACGTTAATACGAAACTTTAATTAATAAAGGAATTAGTTAAATAAGGTTCGTTTTATACCTTATTAACGGATAGAAAAATTAAAATCTTAATATTTAATTAATAATAACGACAAATATAGGCATAAGAATATAATAAAAAACTTATTATTTAAAGAGATAAACTATAAAAAAGAAAATAAGTACCAAAGAATTACGAAGTATCGTAATTATTATTAAAGCAAAATTAAAATAACAAAATAATAATTTAAAACAATAACCCTAAAAATTAAAATTTTTAATTAATCTATTATTATAATATTACAAATCTATGTGATTTTTTTAAAAAGAAATTCGATACAAAATTATTAAAACATAACGAATAAAATTATAAGGCATTCCTTAAGGAAAATTCCTTAACGAAGTTTTACCTTATTTATAATTTTAAAGAAAACGAATTACGTATTTTTAAAAAATATCTGAAAAATCGGTTATAAAAAGAATAAATTTAACTTTCGAAATTATTAATAAAATACTTTATGTTGTTTGTATGAAAAAAATAGAAAATTACAACCTATAGTTAATTATTGGCAACTAAATAATATTATTATTAAAAATGGAATATTATTACCTTTAATTACGGAAACAAGAACCGACTTTACGAAATTAAATAATTTATAATATTCCATTTTGAAAACAAATATAACCTTTTTAAAATTAAAAAGAATACGAATAAAAATGAATTTTGAAAACGAAATATAAATTATTTAAGTATTTAATTATATTAATAAGATTTACGAACGTATTAATTACCTGTTAACAGATAATAAATTGTATACTACGAAACTATTTCGATTTTTTTATTATTTATTATTTTAGCGATTTTTTGATTTTTTAAAAAATAAAGAAAATATTCGAAAAATATATTTATAAAATGTTTTAAATTTTATAAAATATAAAATTATTTATTAACGTAAAAAGGAATTAATTTTACAAATAAGAAATAACATATTTAGGACATATTATTACTTAAAATATATTAAACAAAATTTTAAAGAAATCGCTGTAATTATGAAATAATAAACGTTAACGATAATTAAAGAGGTATAGGTATTTTTTGGATTCGCTAACTATTATAAAAAATGTATTCGAAGTTTTAGCAAAATAATTATATTCTTAACGAACTTTACGAAAAAAAAAAAGAATTTAAATAGACGCCAAATACGGAAAAGGTATTTTAAAACATTAAGGATATAATTATTAAAGAATAAATATCAATTATATACGATATATATTATCCCGTTAAATTAAAAACCAATATTTCGAATTACATATTAAACGTACTAATCAAATAACAAAATAAAGAAAGCAAATTATATCTTATTATATTTTTTTTCGTATAAATTAAAAAAGACCGAACTTAATTATAATATTTTAAATAAATGATCGATCGTTATTATTATGGCATTTCGAAAATTTAAATACTTTTTAAAAGGAAACTTATACTAGATGAAAATTTATATAAATTATCAAAATTTTACCCGATTTATTACCATCATAGAACTTATAAAATAATAATTAAAATACGAGAACAAATTAGCAAATTTCGATTTCGTTATTATTTACAAAAAAGGCTTAAAAATAATAAAACAAATACCTTACACAAACAATTAAATTTTAACGAAAATTTAATTAAAATTAATTATATAATTTTCGATACCATTACAGAAAAATATTTACCCCTACGACAAATTATAATAATTCGGGCAGTACCTTTCAATATATATCAAAAAGTTCAGTAATATAACAACGGTTTCATGAAAAACTAAGAAAACGGATAAAATACAAATTTTATAAAAATTACTAAAAAGATTTAGTATAAAACATATATAGATATTAATTATAAAAATATCCAAGGATTTACAAAATTTTAAAACGGCTTTAACGTATTTATTATTTTTAAAAATAAAATTAACTATATAAAGAATTGTATAATAATGCGATATTTACGCCAAAATAAACGTATAATAATATAAACTATACGAAAAATTATAAACATTATTAATCGCAAAATAATTATTATATATAATTATATTTAATTTTATTATTATATTTTATATATTAAACCATTTAATTACAAAAATAAATTATAATAATATTTTCGTAATTATTAACCGAATTCCGAAAACTTTTTATTTTTTAATATATTACGAAAATATAAATACCGAACAAAAAATTTACATTTTTTAAATATATTTTTAACATATATTAATTATTAATAAAAAGTATTTTAACTAAAAGATCAATATTTGTATTTAAGTTTTAATCAAGTGTTATAATACAAATTAGCCTAAATTACAAATTATTTAACGTATTTAAACTTTAAATAAATAAATAAATAAAACGAATAAACCACACCTTAAAGTTTTATTTACGAAATTATATTAATTACGAACAAAGTAATTAGGTTAAAAAGTTATTAATCGTACAATTAATTTATAATATTAATTATTACAAAAATATTGAAATAATATTAATAAAAGTAAATTTGAATTTTATTGCAAAAATTTACAAAAAAATATATAATAATAATTTAATTAATGTTAAAATATTTCTAATATTAAAATAAGTATAATAATTATATTAAAAGATAAAAATAATATTAAAATTCGTTTGGAATTAAATAAGCCAATATTATAACCAAATGAAATTAAAAGAATTAAGTTTCGAAAAAAAAGAAATGATTTTCCTTATTACCAAAAATAATCAATTAAATAACCTAATAAAAATTTGATTTTATGTATAGCGATTTATATAAAATTACTAAAAGAATTTTAAAAAATAATTATTAATTAGAATTTTTACCAAAAGTTAAATTTTATTTATTTCTTTATGTTTTTTTATTCGAATTAATAATAAATATATTTAAAATAGATAGGGTATATGATAATATAAAAATAAAAAACGAATAAATATATAAAATAGAAAGGATTTTCGATATATAAAACCAAAACTGATTTACCTAATATCTAATTAAATGGAAAAAATATCCGGATTCCAAAAATACCTGGAAACTTTTCAAAAACCTTATTAATGCCCAGCGCCTATTAAAAAATATTTACTAATAATAACGGGTACATCTTAATTAACGGCCGACCAGTTAATAGCCGGAATATTGGGTTAATTGGCCGTGACCTGCATTAACGTAATAACCGCGACGGCAGCCTTTAACAGTTCCTATTCTCTTTTTAAGCGCTTAAACTCCTTTATAACTTCCATACCCTAGATACCCCGACAAAACATCTCGATACTACGGTTACGAAAAAGCTTTTTTTGTTTTCGCAAACGGTTTAAACGGCCAAACAACTTATTTAAACGCTATTAAGGTTTCAATAATTCTTTTTCAGTAAGACGTTTCTCCAGTTTTAGGTGGTCTTTTTCTGCAATAAATTTATCGTATTCAAATTCGAAAAAACCAAAAAAGTCACAAAAACCTCCGTACTTAATACAACGTACACGTTTTCCCAAACTATAATAAATCTTATAAATTTTATTCTCAAATTTATAGCGCGAACAGGAAAGATTTAAGGGCATAATAAAACTAAAACGTTAACACGCTTACAAAAACGACGTTTTTCGATACGACCCGACATAACGAATATAAAAAAAAGAAAATTACTTACCAAAAACCGACAAACGAATAATTTCATCTTTAGAGACAGAAATCCTGGAAAAAGGAAAATCGTATTATAACCTAACGGTCTTGGCTCTTTTCGGACGGTCGGACCCTTAGAGAAAACCAAACTCCGACCCACGCCAAAAAATCACGTAACCGGCTTAATGGGCTCAAATGCTGCTATTAGCTCAAAAACGTTAAACCAATTAATCCAAAAAGGGCTCAAGAAAAGCTCAAAGGGACTTGACTAACTAAACACCTTTAAGCCAATCCAAGATATTTAAACCAAAATAAAATATATACGCTTATTAATTCTATAATTTAAATAACTTTAGCTTGCAATTATAACATCGTTATTTAAGGCACCTTTGGAATTACGAAACGTAATACGATTACTATATCTATTGCTTAGATTTCAACGATATTCCTGCTAACATAAACCCGTACGACTAAGGTTCAATAGTTGGTTAAACCCCCTAGCCGTCACAGATAACTTACGTAAACGTTGAAAGTTTGCTCACGAGATTTTTAATAATATAACAAAAAGTATGTTTTTTTTAATTTTGTTATTTAACGAATATTCCATATCGAATATCCGAATATCCAGACCAATAAGTACTCTGTTTATCGTTGAAACGTTATAGGCAAAACCTAATAAACTCGAAAGTCTACGAGAAAACTGCGTTTTCCATTATTGTCTAGGGGATAATATGGTAACGTAACTGGGAAAGCGGTTTTTCTCCTATTATCCTTTCTGAAAAAGATTCGGATTCGCCCGGCGATAAAGTAACTTTTCGGCGTTATATCGAAATTTTCGAACAAGGGTTTTTTTTTCCCTTTACGAAATTAGTAATCCC
Organism: Monosporascus cannonballus; assembly: GCA_004154925.1. Lineage (NCBI taxonomy): Eukaryota > Fungi > Ascomycota > Sordariomycetes > Xylariales > Monosporascus > Monosporascus cannonballus. Next base: position 49,610 of record QJNS01000166.1, on the reverse strand, counting down.
TTTATTTAAGATAACTCTTTAATATACAAAGTTACCGCCGTTAAAGAGTTTTTCGAAAGATATGGGATTTGGGTATTCGAATAATTACGATATTCGCCCGATTTAAACCTAATCCAATACCTTTAGCAGGCTTTAAAAAACAAAATCTATAAAATCCAACCCGAATTCAAATATTTACTTAATAACGAAAAAAAACGTTACCGTACGTTCGAAATAATTAAAAACGCGTAATTATAATTAGATCTCCGCTTTATAATAAAATTTAGTAAGTTATTCCAGAATAGATTAAGGGCCGTTTATCACGTTCGGAAATAATATATACGGTTTTAAGACCCAGCTTTAAAGATATATTATAATATATATAACTTCTTAAATGGATACGTTGTGATAAAGATACATATTGTTAAAGTTATAGGGTAAATATAAAAAGAGGGGGTAGATTGATATGTGCGCACGGATCCAATTAATCCATTAGTGTATTTTATTTCAGTATTACCATATAATTTGCGCGTTAGTTCGAGGCCGCTTCGACGTTAACAAAATATACAAACATCCTAATCGGAAAATAAAAAGGAATGCGAATAATTTTTAAAAATAAATAACGGACGTTTAGTAAACCCAAATTCTTTAGGTACGTTTTTGTGCTAATATCTGTCATATAAACTAAAGTACGCCCTGATTTCTTTTTTTATATTTTTAATTAAATATTTTTCTTTGTTTAAAGTTAGCTATTTAATTCCATATAAATCAGATTTTTGTATAATATTATATATTAAGCAAGGTACATAAATATTATATATTTAGCCAAGATGTTATTTAGAGGTTTTGGTTTTGCTAATACGTATAAGTAAATTATTAAAACCAGCTTATTCCTATTTTTATCGGTAAAGCTTTAACATTTTTTTAATTCGATTATTTAAAGGAATATTGTTAAATACTATAAGGATCCGTTTTAAAAAGATATTTACAAAACTAACTTAATATCTATATTTTTTAATTTTATTAATACGAATAATATCGCACGTTATCGTTTAAACATAATGAATATTCGAATTATAGATAGTAACTTTTACTTTTTTAATTTAATAACATATAATATTCTAAAGTAATTAAACGACCGGTTTCGAAAATATATATTAGCTTATTTTTCATAACCCAGTACGAAAATAAATATGTTAATATAATATATATTTTCTGATCGGAGATATTTTCCGGCAATAATAAGTATAATAATTCTTTAAAGTAATATAGTTACAACATTATACTATAAGTCTGGATTATTTTTCGAAATTTGGTGGTATTTTAAAATTGTCCCAAAATCGTTTTTTTTAGTTATGAAAAGCAATAAGTATTAATCGATCAAAGTTAAATTTTCGATCAAGACGAAATATAGAAACATAAGATAAAATGTTGCCGTCTAGCTTTTTTTAGTATTTCTTTTTAAATTTTAAACTACTTAGGACTTTAGTATTTATAATCTTGTTTAACTTATTAAACTTAAATTAATGTATTTTCCTGGAGTTTAGTTTAGGACTAATATAAACCGTTTTTTAAACTATTTTTTGACGACGTTAATATTATTATATACATAATAGGATTGTTACGGCCTGGTCACCCGTAAGAGCTCCAGAGTATATATGCAGCTGTAAGCACCAGGATGATTGCCACAATTGCGATCATTCCACCGATCTTTTGCCCTGGTGGCGTGATGGTATGGTGCAGCCATAACAAGGATTTAGATATATAATAAATAAAAAATCGTGGTATAACTAAATATATCTAAGAAATAAATAATAAATTACGAATATAATATAGTATTAAAAATCGTGAATTGTAATAATAAAAAATAATAGCAATTGATCGATAATATATTTATTTTTTCTAATTATCTATTTAAAGACAATTTCGATATATCGAAAGAATTGTAGGAAATTTCTATTTAATATTATTAAGGAATATACCGTACGTTATGATCGTTTTTTAATTAATTGCTTATCAGTGTTAGTATTTTTGTACTTTTCCAAATTTTAATTTTTATAAGTCTTATCTTTTTTTAATAATATTCATTATTTCTTAACGTATATTAATATTTATATCCATATATAAATTCTTTTTCTTTTATTAAGTTCGATTAATTTATTCCAGGTATTCTTAAACCGTTAATACCTTTTCAACGTTAAAGTTTCTTATTATGACCTAACAGGCTGCGGTCTCGGGAAACGGTCGCAACAAAAAAAGTAACTAAGCTATATAAGTCAAGTCACGTCATAGCTCGACAGGATGTATCGTAAAACCCATAAAGCTAGGTTCGAGAGGGATTAAAAATATCAAAATATATATACTTATTATTTCCATGATTTAGATAACTCCAGGTTGTAATATAAGATTATTGTTTAATATATCTTGGGAATTACAAAACGTTATATGTTATTATATTTATTACTTAATTTCCTGTAATGTTTTGGCTGATATAAATTTATACGACTAAAATTTAATAATTAATTAAATCGTTTAACTATTATACGTTATAAACCCTTATTTAATAATACCGTCAAATTCTGAGCAATATCGCCGACATTATGTTTACCAATAAGCAGCTCGAATAACCTACTTACCAAATCCCTAATTACTCGAACACTAGAGTGGAATCCGAAAAGGAAAAGAAAAAACCTCGTTTTTTTTACAAAGAAATTCTTCGACGTCTGGATACTATAAACGAACGTATTATTTAGCTTAAGAAAAATAATCATGATTTTACGACGTCCTTTTAAGCTGCCTATAAGAAACTTAAGGAAAAAAGAAAAGTTTCCGAAATTAAAAAATCTTTTCGAACAAACCAAAATATTTACCTAAATATTACCAAAGAATTAAAAAAGGTTTTTAAGCTTTTTAAGCTAAAACCTTTTAACGGAATTTCGATTAAATTATAATTATTTTTAATTTAATGCCAAATATATTTGGGGTATTTTCTTATTGGACTTATTGTATTTATTATATAAGTCGAATTCGTAATTAAACGATTTATCGTGCATATGATTACTTAATTCGAACTCGTTATAAAAAATATATTATTTTATTAATCGAAATTCGAAACCTAAAAGTAATACAAATTTATAAGAATTATAAATAATTCGAATGAATATTAACGAGAAATTTCGAAATAATGAAATTAAAAATAAAAACTCAAATATAAATCTAATACTTACGATAAAAAAAGATAAATATTTGGCTACGGGAATATTTTAATTTAATTAACCGCTAAGCTAAATTAAGAATAAAAGATATTAATAGCTAAATTTTTCGACGGTCTAAAAAAAAGAAATATAAGAAAAGTTTTAAAGCTTAATAAACCTAATTATTTGTCGGATTATATTATTACAGCAGTTAAAATTAACAATCGATAATACGTATAACGTATTAAGGGTACTAAAAAAATAATAATAAATCCAGATATACGGCTAAGGACAGCGTTCTTCGATATAGTAATATTTCTTACAACATAAAACCAGGACTTATAGAATTAAGAGCCACTTTTAAAAAGAACTGGAATCAAATTATATGTTATAATTGTAATAGAATAAGGCATAAAGCAACATAATATAAGATATTTAAGAATTCTCGTTAAAATGATTGGAAACCGATATTTAAGAAATAATCAAGAAAAAGCTAAAAAAGCAAAAACAAATTTATTAATATAATTTCACTTAAAAATGTATTAAATCACTCATAGCAAAAAATCTAATAAGAAATACAAAAGGTTAAGGAGCTGGCTTAATAAATATTGTGATCATAATAAGAAATGTTATAAGAATAATTACGCGAATACCAGAATAAAACAGAAAAAGTTTATGTCGAAACTCCCCATCGATATAGCAAAATATATACCATATAGTGTCGACGACGGGAATATTCCGATTACGAAAATGGAAATAATATATATACGGACAAATTATTCGTATATATAATAAAGGATTCGAATTTTTAAACAGTACTAAAAATAATAAAAACGATAAATAATAATATCGATATTTTTGATTTATAATCCTAAAAGAATTTAATAATTGGCCAAAATAAAAACAAAAAAAGTAATACGTATAAGAAACCTTTTTTTATTATTATTAATAATATAACCAATATATAAAAAAGGAATTAGTTTAGCATATAATGAAGAAATAGTGTTAAAACGTTATAGATTTTTATTTTTAATTAGTATTTATTATAGATTTTTACGAAAAAAGGTTATTAAAGAAGAAATATATTAATTTATAAAAAGATTTTAAAATAATACTTAAAATAACGTAAAATAAAATACGGTCGTAAATATAAAAAATAATTTATACGATAAGCTAAAATATTATAGCAAAATTAAGAATAATTAATACCATTCGAGAAAATTATATGCCTGCAATAATAACAAATATAACAGTTTAACGTAATAAACGAAAAAAAATAAATAAAGGTAGATAAATTCGAATAGGAATTAAAAAAAGTTACCTATAAAAAAGTTGCAAAATAACGAAACTTAAAGGAATTAAAAAAATTTCCAAAAAAAGCTTTGAATGCAATAATAAAAGCCGTTAATAATCTTATTATTTTAGATATATAAATTGGAATGTATTGATATATCGCAATCATAAACTGCGAAATTTTAAACGAGAATTATATTGCATTGAATATAGTTAATAGGTTTAAATTATTATAAGGATAAAAATTAAAACTTTATATAATAACGAATACCGAAAGTTAGGAATTCTTTTACTATAACGAAAAGAATATACCGAAAATTAATTATTTCGACATTTTTCTTTTAAAAACGACACCAAATAATTAATTTCGCTATTGTTTTGTTTAGGAATTGCGATATAATCTTAGGATTATGATAAATACGCTAGTACGGAATCTTAATTAATAAAAGAATTAGCAAAATAAGGTTCACCATAAACATTATTAACAAACAAAAAAAGAATTAAGATTTTAATATTCGATCCATAATAGTAACAAATATAAACATAAAAACATAATAGAAAACTTATTACCTAAAAGAATAAAATAAAAGAAAGAAAATAGATATTAAAGAAAAATACGGAGTATTATTATTACAATCAAAACGAAATTAAAGTAATTATATAACGATTTAAAATAATAACAGCCCCAGAAATCAGAAACTCTAATTAATATATTGTTATAATATTATATATACTACTTTTGAAAAAGAAAGTTAATGCGAAATTACGAAAATATAATAAATAAACTTATAAAATAATTTTTAAAAAACGGTTTTTAACGAAGTTTTACCTTATTTATAACCTTAGCAAAAACGAATTACGTATTTTCAAAAAATAGCTGAAAGATCGGTTGCAAAAAGAATAAATTCGACGTTCGGAATTATTAGCAAAATATCTTATATTTTTCGTCTGTAAAATACTAAAAATTACCATATATGGTTAATTATCGATAATTAAATAATATTACTATTAAAAACTGAAAATTATTATCTCTAATTATAGAAATAAAAACCGACTTTATAAAGCCAAGGAACTTAGAATATTCGATTTTAAAAATAAATATAACCTTATTAAAATTAAAAAAGGATACAAATAAAAAATAATCTTTAAGATAAAATGCGGATTATTTAAATACTTAATTATATTAATAGGATTTTCGAACGAATTAATAATTTTTCAACGTAGGGTTAATTATATATTACGAAAGTCTTTCCATATTTTTGTCGTTTGCTATTTCGACGATGTTTTTATATTTTTAAAAACGGAAAAAGCATATATAATATATGTTCATAAAGTTCTTTAAGTTTTATAAAACGTAAAATTATTTGTTAACGTAAAAAAGAATTCGTTTTATGTATAAAAATGGAATATTTGGGACATATTATTATCCTAGGACATATTAAGATAAACTCTAAAAAAATTCCTGTAGTTATAAATTACCAGACGTTAACCACGGTTAAAAAGATATAAGTATTTTTTGGATTCGTTAACTATTACAGAAAATTTATTCGAAACTTTAGCAACATAATTATACCCCTAACAAATTTTACGAAAACAAATTCAAATAAATACTAGATATAGAAAAAGCGTTTTAGAATATTAAGAATACGATTATTAATAAGTTATTATAAATTATACATAATTTTAACCGCCTAATTAAATTCAAAACCGATATTTCAGATTATACGTTAAACGTAATAATCGGATAATAAAATATTTAAAGCAAATTATATTTTATTGCATTTTTCCTATAGAAACTAAAAGATATTAAATTTATTTACGGCATTTTAAATAAGGAGCTTGTGGCCAATATTATGGTATTCTTAAAGTTTAAATATTTCTTAAAGGGAAGTTTATATCGGATTAAGGTTTGTACGAGTTTACGATAATTCGAGCAATGCTCTATAATATGTATCAGGAAATCCAGTAATATAACGATAATTTTCTAAAACAAATCAAAAAAACGAACAAGAAATAAATTCCAGAAAAATACCAAAAAGTTTTAATACGAAATATAGGTAAATATTAGCTATAAAAATATCCAGGGATCTATAAAACTTTAAAAAGGCTTTAATATATATATTTTTTTCGTAAAATAAAATTAACGGTATAGAAAAGTATACGATAATACGATATTTGCGCTAGAACGGAATCTTAACGATATAAGCCATACGGAAAATTACAGTTATTACTACTTGAAAAACGATTATAATATTTAATTACTTTCGACCTTATTACCAAATTCGTTGTATTAAAAGATTTAATTATAGGAATACTTTACGACCATATTTTCGTAATTATCGATCGATTTACGAACTTTTCTTATGTCTTATTATATTATAAGGATATAAACGTTAGGCTAATAGTATATATTTATTTTAGATATATTTTAAATATATATTAATTATTAATGGAAATTATTTTTAATATTATATTAATTACGAGCAAAATAACTAAGTTAAAAAATAATTATAGCTTAGTTAACCTATAATACCAATTATTACAAAAATATTAAAATAATATTTATAAACGAAATTTTACTTTTATTTTAAAAGTTTATAAAAAGGTACGTAATAAATGTTTAATTAATATCAAAATAGTTCTTACGTTAAAATAATTATAATAATTATATAAAGAAATAAAAACAAAATTAAAATTCGTTTAAAAGCAAACAAGCAAATATTGTAACTAAAAAAGTTGAAAAGATTAAATTTCGAAAACAGAAGCATAATTTTTTATTACTAAAAATATTTAACTAAAATAACTTAACAAAATATGCGATTTTAAATATATCGGTCTATATAAAATCATTAAGAAAATCTCAGAAAATAATTGTGAATTAAAAACATATCAAAAATTAAACTTTATTTAATATTTTACGTTATTTTATTCGAATTAATAACGGATATAATCAAAATATATACGGTATAAAATAATTTAAAAATAAAAAACGAACAAATATACGAAATAAAGAAAATTCTCGATACGTAAAAATAAAACCGATTTACCTAGTACCTGATCAAATAAAGGAAATACACGGATTCCGAAAATATTTAGGAACGCGCTAAAAGTCTTATTAACGTCCAACGCTTATTAAAAAGTTTTTACCAGCAACGCCGAAATTAACGGGGTTAAAGGCCCTCTAATTAATAAATAATTAATCGATAGATTTAAAGTTGAACCAATCAAAAAAAATACGGCTTTTACCGATATAACCTTGGCGGCCTTTAATTCGACCTGTTTTTCTTCACGTTCCAACTTATCCAACTTTTCCAAGGACCGAAACCCGCGGAATAATATACGTATTATACGATCGGCCCATAATTTCTCTTGTTTTCACAACCGGCGAACCTTAACCTTTATTTGTTCCTTTTTTTTAGCCTTTTCGAATTGCGTTTTAACCTTAAGGTGGTTAAAAACGAGGTTTTCAAGCTGAAAAATGGAAAAGCCGTTAACGTCGTAAAGGTTTTGGTTTCGTATTACGCATTTTTGGTACAGGGAGAAATCTGACGAAAAAATACGATAAAAAGATAACTAGCAACAAATATAATAAGAACATATAAGTAAATCCATAATTCGAAAAGTAATAAGTTTAAGCAAGTTATTTCGTTATTTCGTTTTTCTATTAATCAGGTTTTTAACATAATCTAATATAATGGCAAAAAAGAATTTACAAAAAAGAAATTTCTTCGGAGCGAAAATTATGAAAAGGAAGGATCATATTATAATTTAATAGGTTGTGGCCTCGGAAAACGGTCGCAACAAGAAAAGTGACTAAGCTACATAGGTCGAGTTACGTAATAGCTCAACAGAATCTATCGTAAAGCCTATAGAACCAGGCTTGATAGGATTTATCATCAAGCCTATAAAGCCAGGCTCGACGGGAATTAAAAAAAATCAAGATATATATATTTATTATTTCCGTAATTTAAATAACTCCAGTTTGTAGTATAACATTATTATCTAAGGTATTCTTGGAATTACGAGACGTATTACGTTACTGTATCTATTGCTTAGTTTTCCATAATACTCCTGCTAACATAAACTCGTACGACTAAGATTTAATAGTTGGTTAAACCGCCTAATCGTCATATTTCTATATTAATACAGATCTTGAAAAGCTAATGAAATAAAAATATTATTTGTTAATTAAAAATAATATTTTCGATATTATTAGGAACGGTTAAGTTCGATATGATCAAAATCTCCAAAACCTCGATCGTTTCTTAATATATCGTTATTACGTCCTTAAAGCCTTAAAATACCCCATATTCGCTAAACCCTTTATTTGCAAGGTAAATAAGTTTTTGGCTTCTTAGCTTTAACGCAATAATAAGTTTCCGATTAACCCATTTAATATTCGTAAAAGCTAAAATCCCATATATCGTTAAGCTCTTATATCTAAGTTGTACTTTTCTTTTAAATATCGATCTTATAATATTACTAAAGATAATAATAAACTTTTTTTATAACTCCAATTATAAATAATCCATTTTTACTTAAACCTTATTATTATTAACAAAAAATACAACAATCTATCGAAAATAATTCCGTAATTCCTCTAATTTTATGTACTGTTAAAGACTTTTTTGAGAATTATCGATTCAGAACGCCAATAGTTAATATTAAAGAATTTTCTTTATTCATAAATTTATTAATTTCTCCCGGTCCAAAAATTATTAACTAATTCTCCGGCCTATTTACCAGTATTAATGGATTAAACTTTCGCAAATATCCTTTTTTTATATTTCACTATATGGTTAATATTTAAAATAATAACGCGGTTATTGTTTATATTATTTTTAAATATTTCAAAATATGTTATTTTTCCCATTATAATCTATTTTGTTCTGATTAATAATAACTACTTGTAATACTATTTATTTCGTTTATTTCCGATCTCGCTATAGGTTGGTTCTTAAAATAGCAAATTACTGGTGCTAATTTTTAGGAAGCTGTTAACGCCTAGTTATCGATTACCAAAATGCTGCTTTCCAAAAGCAAGCTCGAGATAAAAGCCGTATTTATCGAAATTACCCGCGTAGGTTCTTCAGATCAATTTATGGTGTATTTTATTAAAAGCTTTTAATACGTAAATACGTTATTTGTTTAGGCTCTTAAAGTACCTAATTTAATGCTTTGCAAACTTTATAAAAAGCATTATTATGTTTCTAAATTATCTGAAAATTACGGAATATTTTAATTTTTTTAAAATATATATTGTTTTTTGATATCGCGGAAAATGCCTATGATAATTATATCGAGTCGATAGATAAAAATAAGTCTACATTGAAGAATAATTAATTTAAATATATTCCAATATATTTTATGAAAAAATTGCAAATTAAATTAAATATATATGAATTAAAATATGGGACTTTTTACGAATTTAATAAAACTTTCTTTTAACGATTAGTTAAAAAAAGGTTTACCGATTCCCGTTATATAATTAAAGTTCGTAATATTTTAAAAGACTTAGATAAATCGTTATTTTGATATATTAACGGTTTTAACAATTAAATGAAGACTTTAATTAATACATTTTTTTATATATTATTACCCTATATTTAACCGTACTGCTTTTTCCTTTTATACAATTAAATATTTTCGTATATGTTATTATTATTTATAACTGCATAATTTTCGCAAGGTTTATTCGATACTTAAACGTTAATATTTATTTTAACATGTTTTATAGTTTTAATGTATTAATTCTCTCGTAGTTTAACATTTATACCGTTTAACGTTTCACTCGTAATATCGTATAATCGATCGAATTCGTTAAATAATAATTTTATTTAATTATTGTTTTTAAGTTAATCGGCTCTTAATATCTTTGTTGTATTTTTAATAAATTGCTTTAATTTGTTAATAAGGAAAGTTCCGTGGAATAATATCTTATTAATTTCTTTTAACCGATAAATGCCTTAACTAGTTAAATTATGAATTAAATACGGTCTCCTTTATCGGGATTTTAACTGTACATTTTTAAATATATCAATATGTCGTAATATATTACAAAGTAATACAAAGCCGTTAATTTCGAAAAGTCGAATCTTATTTTTGTTTTTTAATTAAGAAATTACATAACTTTATGGCGTTATACAATAATTATCTTAATTATTTCGGCAATATGGGCGGCTTTACGTTTTAAAAAACTAATTCGCTATATAATTAAATTTTCTTTTAATATATTGAGATCTTATATTATAATCCTCTATATCGATGTGACAGTTTCGATCGATAAACACGCCTTTTGGCCGTACAGTAACCTATAAAGATTAAAATTATAAGTTTTTATAATAATGTTATCCGCAAATATTGATTTAGGCAAAAACTTAACATATTTTTTACCCGTACCGTTCGTCGTTTTTATTAATCTTTTAACGATCCATATATGCTCTTTTTTAATTGATTCTTATTACCAAATAACGTATATGTTTTAACTTTTCGTTTAATCTCAAATATGTCGGAGGTTTCGACAATTTTTCTCTTATTTTTAAATCTTTTATCGATCGTGATTTTAATCGAAATTCAGTATCAGTAAAAGATGTTGTTGTTCAGAAATTTTTAATTGCCGTAAACGTTATTATACGTAAGGTTTTAATTTTGCAATATTCCGCTAATTCGTATCGGGCTTCGACAGTTATTTTATATCCGTTATCTTTTAGCATAAATTAAACGTTAATAACTTAAATAACTGTAATATCTTAGAGATTTAAAAAATTATAGCTTTTTTCGAAATGTCGATTAGCAACTTTTTAGAATAGAATATAAGCAAAAATTGCTTCTCGTATATACCTATATATATCGCAGCAATAATATAAATTAGTTATATATTCGTAAGTCGTATCTCGTCTTTTAAACCATGATTTTCGTAATATTATTTAATTATTATTAAGCGTTCTTATTCGTTATCGATAATTTTGCGACTGTTATATTGCTTTTCTACTTTGCGTTATAAAATTCTATCCTAGACAAAATATTTTAAACTTTCGGTTTTAAAAATTGTTCGTTTTTGTATCCTTGTATCCGTTAACTAATTAAAAAGTTTTAATATCGTAAAAATTCTTACGTATTTTTACGATCGTTTAAATCAAATTTTAATAAAAAAACTTTTATTTTTTATTTAAATTATTCCGATTATAAGATTTAGTTACATAACGTTTAAGTAAATATTAATAATATTATCGACCTTTTTTTCTTATTAATCGTTTAATTTATTAAAACTCTTAGCTGGTTTTTTCGATAATTTATTAGCGGCTGTATTTTTCTTATTAAAAAATGTATTTAATTGCGAAATCGACAGATTTAATTTACGTAATTTAAGAAATTAACAAAATGTCCAATAATAAGTTTATAAAGTTTTTAATTTACATAATTAATACTTTGGCGTTAATTTTTAATATAAACGGAACTTTATAAATATAGTTCCGGAATCGCCTTATAATTTTAAAAATAATTCGATATTCCAGCTGATAATATCGTAACTTAATTCGGCTTTTTCCCAGGTACCACTTTTATAACGCGCCGGGTATTTTATGCTATTAATTACCTGGCCTAACGTTTTTTCGAAACCTCGTTCGTTGGAATCCGTTCTTATAATAATTCTTTTATTTCGGAATTATAATTAATAATAATGAAGGTTAAAACCGTTATAAGCTTTTTCGGAAGAGTTTTTATAAAATACTTCTAAATAGGGCCTTAAATAAAACTATTATCTGTACAGAATAAATAAATAAAAGAATTCAGTTTTAATAATATAATGCATAATAAATATCTGATAATAAATGATAATCTTTAAAAAAGCTTTAATTTTCGATACATTTTTCCCACAACGATTTTTTAAAATTTTCACCATTTAGCCGTATTAGGTTAACTATTATTCGTATAGGAAAAAATTCGATTTTAACTGCAAATTCGTAATACAATTACATTTTTTACATATTAATCATAACTCCTGTGAATTTGTAATTAAAAAGATTTTATTTATATTATTAAAATATTTAAAAACGAACCGCCGGATCCCGGAAAAACTCTTAGAATTATCGTATCGCGTCCTTAATCCCTTAATATTAACGGTATTTACGAATAACCGTATAATTCTAGGCATTAAATTATAAGGATCTTCTTAATTACGCGATAGAAATAAGCTATAAAATTAATAACCCCTACAAGTATAATAATATATCAAAATAATCCTAACGGTGTTACGAACATTATTATATCTTTATTAGCAGAAATTAAAAAACATATAACGAAATTAACAAAAGATTCGTTATAATTTTCTGGCATAAATATATTCCGCAAAATACCTGTGTTTAATTTCGTTATAAAGTTAATTAGTCGCAAATTATTGTTTTTCTTCTTTATAAGAAACTAGGTATTCCGGTACGTAATATCTAATTATTCCAATATTTCTTTCTCGATACGTATTTATAATATATCGATTAACTTATTTTTTATATTAATTAATACTATAAAGCCCTTAATTTACTAGGCTTTATAAAGAAAAATTTTAAATTTGTAAAAAATTCGATAATCTTTTTAATTCGACTATATTTTTATAAATCCTATCTTAAGACAGTTTTTTTCCAAAATAACATCTTTTTAAAAAAGGTTTTTTCCATACGAGTAAACCTGTTATTAATTTGATTAAATAAGGTAATAATTCTTTTTTCGGTTAATCAAGTTCTTCAGGATATCAAAATAAATTTGGGAAATAATACGGTTAATAATATACCAGGTTTATTTAAGATATCTTTTTAATTCTTAAATATTTGCAATACTTTTTCGAACTCTTTAATCTTTTAATATGGGTCACCAAATAATATTAATCTATGGGGTGGTACATTATCGACAAAACTCTTTTTCTTTTATTTAGGCTTGTATATATTATTAATTTAAACCGTTTTTTTTCTAATATTATCGTATATCTTTTCTTATAAAATTTCGTATAACGTATATATTAACTTTTCATCACCAAACCGTTTTACGATTTTGTTTCTAAGGTTTAAGGTTTTTCATATAGCTTTTTCAATTGTGTTATAATTTTAATTAAAGAATATTTCTTTAATCTAAAATATATAAATGTTTATAACGGATTTATTTATTTTTTATTATTAAGCCTGTTTATATTAAGGAAACGCATATAAGTTTATCGGCTCCATTGTTTTAAGTTAATTATCCGTATAGATATTACGGCTAATTCGTTTTGCCGATAGTAAAAAATAAGAATTTTCGTCGAATCGAATTTCGGAATTTCTTTTTATTTTTAAATTTATATTTAATGTTATATATGATTTGGTTATAAAATTAAGTCCCAAGATTAATAATTATATTACGCGGTTATTGTCGACTGTATAAAAGAAACGAAAAAAATAATTAATTAAATAACCAGATCAGAACCTTAATTAGTCTTTCGAATTTAACATTTTTTTAAATGTTAAATCCTATAAAACCCCCGTATTTGTTATATTATTAACCTATATTTCTTAATCGCCAGCAGGAATTTAACATTTGATTCGATTCTAGCATCGATAATATTATTAATTAGATATTCTTTTTATTTAAACTTAATATTAATAATAAATCGAAATAACGAAATAATGCATACGGTTGGATTATATTTTTATATCGACAGAATATTGGCGTTTTTCTGGTCTTTTTGCTTATATCTAATATCTATTGTTAAAATTTTAGAAATTTATTAATGTTTAATAAGTGCAAATTCGTAGACTTTTAGTTTTGTTATGTTAAATACTTTTTTATTTTTGCATTTTAATATGTTTAAGGCTTTTATAACTATAAGATTTTTAAAAACCTTAATAAAGTCCCAGCAAACCTTAATTAATTCCGACTAGGTAATTTCGAATTTTGTTTTAGCGTTTTCGTAAATCTTAACCTTTTAATGTTTTATTTATTACTTATTAGTTAGTTTACTATAATTAAAGATATAATCGGTTTATATTTTTATTTCGTTATTTAAAAATAAACGGCCGTTTTATATAAATTTATTATTATGGATCTTATTTTTTTATAGATTTGTCGCTATTTGTCTCTTTTTTACTAAGTTGCTTAATTAACATAATATTATTAAATATAAAGGGTTAATTATTTATATAGACCAGTAATATGCGGATTCTCTTAAAGTACCAACTCCTTTTGTTTTTAATAAGGTTATTTTAAAGCTAATTACTTAACAGTACCTTTTTACAAAATAGTTTGCTGTTTTTTACAATAAAGCAGGATATATTAACCTAAATAATATTGTTTTAAATATTACCGGATTTCGGTCAGTTAGATTTTAAGAGTCTCGTATAATAAAGTTCATTCGGGGTATTAAAACGAATAAAATCCTGGTTAATATTAGGTTTAGATTTTTCTAATCCTTTAAAGAGTTTCTGTCGATATTTATAATATTTTATCTTATCCTTAAAATAATTTAAAAAGCTAGATAAATTATATATTTATTTTGAAATCTTTTTTACATAGAAGCTTTTTTATCGATCGCCTAATTTTGAAATATTCTCTAGAATTATATTATATTTAATGTAAAATAATTAGTGTTAAAGTTTTAAAAAATTATATTTTAATTATTATTAAGCGAAATTAAGCCGGTGTTTTCTATATTTGAAAATAACTTATACGTATATATTATATATTTTAATTTGCTGGAAAATTAAAAGGTTTCTTTTTTAAAATTAGCAAATCGTTTCCTGCGGCCTCGGTAATTATTTTGATAATATCAGGGGCTAAGAAAGTGTGATAAGGAAATGTGCGCATCATAAAGAAGACGCTAAGCATTCTATGCGCCATCCTTACGCAATTGCTACAAGGCAGATACGGGGTAATTGCTTTATAAGTAATTGCTTATTCCCCTTTCAGAGAAAAAGGGCAAGTTTCAGACTGGTCCTTAATATATTCGTATTATTCCTTTTAGTTTAATCTTTAACAACATATAATAAAATAAAGTTTCCTTATTTCGATCAAATCGTAAAAAATAAGCAATATAATTACGACTACGTACGACGAGTAACCGGTTATCCCGGTTATTAAGCTTACATAAATTTTAAAGCCCGAACTTACCACTTTTGGGTTTTGGCGACGGCTTAATAAATACGAAAAAAAATTTAGGCATTAAATAACGAAAACAACCGCTTAAAAAATAACGGTATTTACGAAAGCCTTTTACAAAAAAATAACAACGCTTAAAATTAAACCGTAAAGTTTAATAAATAAATGCTATATTATATGCTTCCGATAATAATGTAACGTATTTTTCGCATATTGTTTCCGGGCCAGGTCCTATAACGTTTAATAATATTCTTATTATAAAAACATAAAAAATTATAATATTTACAAATTATATATTTCTAATAAATTTAAACGTTAAAAGATTTGCATTATTTATTAACGAATAAATTAGAATTGGTAAAAAATAAAAAAAAGAATTATTTAAAACCTTGTTTAACCTAAAATATTAAGGTAAAACTTATTTAGAATATACATATTTTACGACCCAGCTAAATATTACTTTCGAAAGTTAAAAGCTTTTATTACGACCTTACGAAATAAATTACGCGTTAACGTTCGTTATGCCTAATTCGCCTACGGATATTTACTAAAAAATTATGGAAAGGTAACGAAACCGTACAAATTAAGATACGAAACCTTTATTCCGTTCGCTTTATAAGTTGGCCTAGCTTAAAAGCAATTTTAGAAAATGTTTTTAAAAATGCAATACGGCGATTCGCCCTTACTAACGCAAAATTTAATACGATATTTTAAAAATCCGATATAATATTTAACGTTATTTATTCATAATATAAATAAATCTTTATTTTATTTTTATATATAAATAATATTATTTCCTCAATAAATTATTTTATTATATAGTTATATCCTTATATAAATAATTTCATATCTTTAAATGCTTTGCGGAAAGTTTTAAATGCAATTTACAAAAAAGCTTTAAATATAAAATCGTTATTCCGGGCTTTCGTTTTAAAAACCCTTATTATATCGCGAATAAACCGATACCTTCTTAAGGCCCAGTAATTAACCCAAAGCTTATAATTGCTACAAAACTTAGGCCGCGTAATAAATACGATTATATTTTGCAAAAAGCTCTTAAAACTATAATAAAGAATTTATGTCGGATAGTGAAAAATAAATTATCGCAAATTCGAATATTTTAAAAACTTCAAAAAATAACAAACGTACCACGAAAATTTCTATACGGCTATTATGTTAAAAAGGGCCATATATTTAATAATTACTCCGAAATCACGTAATATAATAATGGCAAAAAAAGTTATTTCCGAATATATTACCCGAAAAAGCTTTTGACAAATATTAATTCGAATTTTATAAATAATTTTCGCCAATAAAACAAATTCCTTATTACGTAAATATCATTTATTAAAAACGCGCAAAAAAACCTAGTAAATTATATTTCGTAGCTAAATAAATTTAGAAGTAAATTATAATACGATATATCGCGAAATATTCGAAAAAACAATTAATTGCATTAATTAAAACCCGGACCGAAATTAAAAACTTACGTAAGCGATTTTATTATAACATATAAATATATTATATGATAAATATGAATTACAGACTCATTTATTATTACGAAATTAAACACATATTATTTCGTTATTGTAAAAATAAAAAGACCGGATATTATGCTAAAGTATTATAGTTCCGAAAAATAAACTCCGTTATTAATTAATTATTATTTTAATAATAATATTAATTCGAATCAGAAAATATTAAATTTGTTAGCTTAAGAAAAGATTTACAAAATAGCATTTTTCCTATAATGATCGCCGCTATTATATCTGCGATACCGGATAAAAAAATAAAAAATCTGTACTGAAAAAATATGAAAAATACGAAAAAAATAATACAGTAATTATGCCGATATATCTTCCAAGAAAGTAATTGTTAAATTACCGGAATATTTACTATATAAATATACGATAAACCTATATAACGAAAACGAATATCCTTAAGGCCCTTTTTATCCGCTTTTAAAAAAGAAATTTAAGGCTTTCAAAAGGTTTTTAAAAATAATAAAAAAAAGGATAAATTACACGAAATAACAGCGCAGCCGAAACCTCTATATTATTTGCCTCCAAAAAAAGGTACGTTGCGTTTTTATATCGATTACAAAAGATTTAATCGGATAATTCGCAAAAACCGTATTCCGTTACCGTTAATATTAAAAATCCTAGACCGCTTAATAATCGCCCGTATATATATAAAACTGGATTTAAAAAATACGTACCGCCGAATACGTATTAAAGAAAATAACGAATAAAAAACTGTTTTTAGGACTAAATATGGCCATTTCTAATGTTTAATATTGCCGTTCAAATTTTTTAACACCCCGGTTACATTCATAATATACATTAACCGAACGTTAACAAATTTAGTAAATAACCTTTAAATAATTTACCTTAACGATATTTTCATATATAGCAAAAACACAGCAAATTACGAATACTATATTTGCGAAAAATTCGAAAAGTTAAAAAAATAAACGTTTTACGTAAATACAAATAAATATGAATTTTATATATTTTTAATTCTTTTCTTTTGTGTGTTAAATTTCGCCGAATAGCACTAAAATAAAAAAAAAGGTTGCATTAAGGCCATTAAAACCTGGCAATTACCGAAAAACGTTCATAATATATGAGTTTTCTTAAAATTTAAAAGATTTTATCGAAGTTTTATCAAAAATTATGTCAAAATATATATACTATTAATAAATTAATTTCGCAAAAAGGCCAAAAAGCTTATATAGCTATCCTTCCGCACAAAGATAACGTTTAAAACATTTCAATAACCTTTATAATAAGGAAAATATTGCGGCATTTTAATCTGTCATTATTTATTTGCATTAAAATAAAGGCGTTTAGAAAAATTATTAAGGCAGTTATATCCCAGCTTTATAAAAACTGTTAATACCTAATAATATTTAGGTCCAGAAAAATAATATCGGAAAAAACTTATTACGCTATAGAAAATAATAAGCTTTTAGTTATCGTCGACGCCTTCGAAAAATAACGTTATTTTATTAATTATTCGCAATTCCCCGTTAAAACTATGATAAATTATTTTAACTTTAAATACTTAAAATGGAAATAACGCCTTAATACGAAATAACTAAAATAATTAAATTACCTTACGGCAATCGATTTCGTTATTACGTTCCGGCAAAAGAAAAATAACTTAGTTAATAAATTATTAAAAAGGTCTAACTTATTATAAAATAATAATAAAAAAAGGCTCCAAAAAGCTATATTAAAGTGATAAGAAAAATATTAAAAATATCTTAGTCGAATTTTAACATTGTAAATATTTATCAAATTATCAAAAAAAGTCGTAAATATTCCGTTTAGAAAAAATGCATATAAGCTCGAAAATAAAACGGCCGGAAACGTACTTAAAAAGGTAAGATATATATTAGCTGAGATTATAAATCGTAAACTGCTCGTTTTACGGCAGTAGAATATTACTAATATTATCGAAACCGTATTGCTGCTGAGAAAAGGCCCGATTATTACTTTAATTTTTCAAATTAAAGCAGAAATATAAATTCGTTTTTAACAAAATATAAAATGTTAAACATTTTAAAAAACGCGTAGCAAACAAATAATTATGGCGCGTTAAGGAAAATAATAACCTATGAAAATATAAAATCGCAATTTATATGCTATATAACTCGGATTTACGTAAAAAGTTCGTTAATTAATATCATAACCTTTTTATGGCAAGTTATTTCGGCATTACGAAAATATATAAGTAACTAATTCGAAATTACATTTAAAAGGTCTAAAAGTAAAATATCAAAAATTATTTAAAAAGTTACCCGAAATACCAAAGATCTAAGACAGCATAATATCGACCTTACGGAAAACTCGTTTAGTTACCAATTTCGGATTATCTGTTTAAGGAAATCAATATGGACTTTATTACAGGCGTACTGTTATTTATAAAACTATATAGCAAAAAAGGTTATAACGTTATTTTCGTCGTAATAAATAAAATAACAAAATATATTTATTATATTGTAATGACAACGAAGTTCATTATTAACGGTTTCGCCGAAATATTTTTTATTATATTTTGAATTAATATAATACGCCCGACAATATAATTTTTAACCGTAATTTCTTATTTACGAATAACTTTTAAAAAACCTTTTAAAAATTATTTGCAATTAATCGGAAGCTAAATATAACTTTTTATTTACAAATAAATAAATAAACGAAATGTTAAAATTAATTTTTAAAGCATTACCTATAAATAATTTCCGATTTAAATTAACTAAATTAAATATTATATTTATTAATAACCTAATTTACATATAATAATAGCTATTACTTAATAACCAAAATAATACTAATTAAAGCACTTTTCGAGTATACCTTATAAACTCTAGAAAATATCTTTTTTACCGCAAAACAATTTAAAAACTTTAGGTTTATTAAAATAACTAAAGAAAAAACTGTAATAAAACAAAAAAAGATATTATAAAAGCAACTTTACAAGGTCCAAAATGGAAATAAGAAATATTATAACAAAGGCTATTTAGTAAAAGAATTTCGAAAGGAAAAATAAATGAAGATTACCATTAAACATATTAATTAACAAAAGCCTAACAAAAAGCTTTTCGATATATACATTAAACCTTTTTAAATTACGAAAGTTATGAATTCGAAATTAACTTACGAAATTCGATCTTTATTTCCATATAATAAAATTTATAACGTTTTTCTTATATCACTATTAAAGCGGTAATATTACAAAAATAACATTAAAAAACGGAAAGATAACCTTAATATAAAAGCGTAAAAATGTTAGGAAATAAAAAAAGTTCTAGCGTATCGAAAAAACAGCAATAACAAATAATACCTTATCAAATAAAAAATTTCCTTGCCGAAAAAAATACGTAAAGATTTCGCGATTACTTATTTAAAAAGTTTGTTATTTCGTATAAAGCGTTATTAAAGCAAAAAAAAAATAAAGAGAACAAAAAATCCTTAAAAGAAATACGTTATAATAAAAAGGTTATAATATAAGAAAAACGTTAATTATTATTTATTATTTATTAAAAACATTACCGTTAAGCCTCTAAATTCATTTATTTTTTAGCAAAACATTTACAGTTTATCGGGTATTTCGAAACAAAACTTAAATCCAGCTTATAACGATATTAAAATACGAATTACTTAACTATCGTAAAAATATTTAAACCTTATCGTTACTCTGTTTATTGTTCTTATTTATATTCAAATTATCTTTCTCGACAAAATAACGTATTAGTTAATAATATTATTAATATATTCGATTTTTGTTTTCGCAAAGAATTAATAATAATTAAGGGAAAAAAGTTATTTAGTACTTATGCCGAATGTAATACGGATATTTTTTACTTATATAATATCCTCCTAAAAATGCTATAAAAAAAGACGTTATAAGGTCGAAATAACGGTATTACCACCCGGTAAAAGCTCCGGGCAACGAACTTAGAAAATACCTGCATTAACTGCAAAAAAATCGATATCGATTTAATAACGAATTAATTATATAATTCGTTACATAATAATAATAAAAATAACTTATAATCTCTTCATATATACCTAATAAACCTTATTAAATTTGAATTTAGTATTAATCCAAATCTTTTCAGCTTATATATTACGTTAGTAAAAAGTTTATTAAAAACCCGAAAGAAATTTACCTCGGCATTATAAAAGGCATAATTTTCCTTAAAAACCTTAATCTTACCTTCGTCCGCGGCCTGGATTTCGGTAATATTCTGAGACGCCTCGGCGAAATCGAATACGAACGCACAAAAAAAAACCCCGGAACCTATCGTTATAAATTAATAATACCATTTCCGAATAATAATAAAACCTAAAATTTACCTTTATCGTAACCTTATTATTATTTTCGAAAACGACGTATTTATCGGTATTTCTTAAGGCTTTATTAACCTTATAACGAAAGGCCGATATACGAACCATAACCATAATATAACAAAAGTACGGAATTTCGCAGGCGGCTTTAAAATAAGCTATTGACGAAAACAAAGTTATTGAAAAATACCAACAAAATATATATTTATTTCTTTTTAAGAAAAGGTATTTTGGAATTAAAAAAATTCGATAGAAATTACATCAAAAATGCAAAAAGCCAAACTAAAAACAAAATAAAAACAAAAACCTACTTTGCTATTAATAAATAACAGAAGTATACAAACATCCGTAACGAATTTAAAAAAACAAATTAATTACGAACCAATAATAAATTATACACTGGCGAAAGCTAAAATGTTAAAACAAAAAGCTAAATAAGGAGGAAAAAGGAGTTTACATATACTAAAAGCGGTATGCCCAAAAGCGGTAAGGATTTTCTGCCGGCAGAATTCTCGGTATCTCGGTTACCTCGCTGCAAATTTTCCTAAATATATCACTGTATAAAAAATTATACAAATTACGTCATATTACGTCGTATTACGGATTATTATCTAATTTCCGGTCGTTATAAAACGGTTATAACCCCCCAGCGGGAATAATTTACCAGCTATAAGATATAATAAAGCAGCCTTAATTAGGCTTTTAAGAGGAAAGGCCCAAAAGGGGGAGAACTTTATTAAGAGCTAAAGAAATATAATAAAGAAGTAGGCGCATTATAAAGAAGACGCTAAGCATTTTATACGTTATCCTTACGCAATTATTACGAGGCAAATTCAGAGTAATTGCTTTATAGGTAGTTGCTTATTCTCTTTTCAAGGAAAAAGAGCAAGCTTCAAATTGGTTTTTAATATACCCGTATTGTTCCTTTCACTTTGATCTTTAACAACACATAACAGATAATTATTTTGTTTTCGATAAAATTCTATTTTAATAAAATCGTCCGGCTAAAAACTTATGATATTAATCGAAAAATTAACATTATTATATTATACCTAAGACGGTTTCTAGCTTAAAGGTACGTAATAGTGCGATAACGGGGTAATTTTATTATTTTTTTATTTTTTTCTTAAAAATGTCAAAGTTTTAAATTTATTGTATTTAGGCAATTTTTAATTTTTATAAAATATTAATAATTTCCGATACCTGATTACGTTTTGCTAATAAAAAGGATTTAAGTCTAGAACTATTTTATCGAAAAAGCTTAGGGCCGTGTTGTTATATCTTTTTCATCTGGCCAAAGTTAAAACGAACCTGTTACGGCACAGAAGAACAAGAGTCTAGCCATTACACCACTAAAAGTGGAACGTTGTCAGGTCAAGCTCTGACCGCCTTGTTCTGCTCTATATACCTATAAGGTGCTACTTGGGACTGTGACAGAACCGTATTTGATAATCGCTCTTATCTTTTATAGCTAATTAATTTAGTTTTATTAAAAAACTAAATTTTAATTGATATACGTTACGATATTATAAAGTATTATATATAAAATTTCGAACTTTATTAATATTGCGAATTATAATAATATATTCTAAATATAACCTATAAACCTAAATAGATACTATATATTAAGTTTGTTTGGTTAATATCCTTAATCGATTTTTAATAATCCATATTTGTTTTAAGTTTTATAATTTAAGAGTTTTTTAAATGCTTTTAATCGCCCTATCCCAAATAACGATGTTTTTAAAAATACTTTTAATTCGATTTTTTCTAAAAAAGTTATTTATTTAACAAAACAACATATTAATTATTTTAGCCTTTATAAGCTTATATTTTCGATACAGCTTGCCAACTCTCTTCAGTTAATTGGTAATCGTAACACTAGAAAAACGGAAATCTGAAAAAACGGACGTATTTAACAATATTACAAAATAAATAAGTTTATCTTTAATATTTATCAGAAGTCCGTATCCATATGAATCAAGAGATTTTAAAGGTGTAATCTTAAGAGCAAATATTATAAACTTAGAAAAATTTGGAAAAGAATCTAAATAAATTAAATTTGTCGTCCATTAGATATTTTACTAATAATTTTCGATATTTCTTATGCTCGTCCCCTGGTTATCTTTTTAACCAGTTTTAAGGAACCAATAAGCTTACTTAAAGATAATTCGTTATTAATCGTATTTCCGTACTTATATTCAGATAGTCGATAGTAATTAATAATATTCGATAATAAATTTTGATTCTTTTAGCCAATAAAAAATTCCAAAACGAATAAAAATGCTTATTATACCGCAATCTTTTATAATTTCGACAGCCTTTTAACAAACCGGCTAAATCTTAGACAAATTTATTAATTAAAAAATAATAATTTAAAATTAACATAACTTAATAGCTTAAAACTTTTATTCGAATACGTAAATATAAAAGACTTTAAGGCGTTTCATATTTTCATATATATTTTTAAGTTTTTCGTAATCGTCGTAAAAATATCCTCTCTCTTTTTCTTTACGCAAATTCGTTTTTTAATCGGCATATTGCTAGCGGTAAATACTAGGCTCAGTTGTTTTTAACTTTATAATTAATATCTCTATTATTAATTTTACTACCAAAATAATTCTGCTAATTAATACTAGCAAATCTAAAAAGATATCTTTAAGCAATGCTTATCTAGGATACCGGTTTATTAAGGTAAAAATATTCCAAAATATATTATTCAATAAATCAGTTCCATTTTATCAATTATATTAATAAATATTAATCTCTTTTCAAATCTTGGTTTTTCGTATACGAAATTATAAGTTCTATAGCTCTATTTTGTATTATTATTTATATCGGCTTTATTTCAATTTTTAATTAATTTAAAATCTGTATAAATATATTACTAATAACGTATTTTTATTTTTATAATTCTAGTATCTTAATTCATGGTAACTAATTCTAATTAATTATAATTAATTAATTTCTAGTATTAATTAACTTATTGTTATCGTTTAATATTTAAATATCCGCATTTCATTTTTATTAAACAAGATTTTCCAAAAGGTACATCCTATTTTAAATTATATCGTGACTTTAAAACGTAAATAATTAATTCATGTTCTTAAATTTATATTTTATTAGGTATATAATTTTCCGAAATCGATTAATTGGAAATTTTGCTTAGAACGAGATTTCTTAAATTTTTAACCTCTAAATATGTTTTTTAATTAATAATATATTAAAGTTATTTTGTCGTTATCGTTTATTCGTACCGTCGTAATTTCGTAAGGCGTAATATACATTTTTACATTTTTATAGTCGTAAATATAAATACTCGCGTTTTTGATCAAAACCTTATTTTTTCGAATGTTAATCCAAAAAATCGAAAGTTATCTCGGCAGCTAACTAAAGCTAATTTCCTTTCCTTAATATGAGATAACGAGAGTGCAACGCTAGCCACAATAACAAAAGGTCAGCAATTCCAAACCCTAATCCACCTTATAAGGACTAGCTATGTATATTATCATAACTACTCCCCCCCTTTTAATGAAGTTGTCCCGATTTCAGGGCTGAATAAAGTGTCGAACCCCCAAGGCTTTACTGCGCCCTGTGAGCACATAGCGCGGTCGGACCTTTTGCGCCGACCACCCGCCGAACGCTAGCGGTTGGAATCTTTTCGGTCTGCCTTCTGGCTCTTTTTAGCCTGCAGCCGCCCCTGTGGGGATCGAACCCTGCCTCCGGTGTATCGCCGAAATGGCGCCGAACTGGCTGATGTACCCAATTAGGATTTGGAATAATTATAAGGTAATTATCAGATATAAGGGACATCAGTTATATGTATATTGATAACTAGTTACAAGTCCTCTAAAACGCGCACTGCACTTTAAGGTGATTTAGTCCCGGAACATATATATTCCGATAAGAGGGAATCTTCCGTATATAGGGTATTAAAGCACCCCTTGCTAGCTAACATACCCCCTTAATACCTTAAAGCATTTACGGTATTAATTATTATAATTCTTAAAGCCATAATTATCTATTTTATTTTTCTTAGAACGATTAAACTTTTTTAATTAATTAATCTTTCCTTTAAAATTTTTCGCAAAATGGTTTTCCGTTAATCGAATATTTCCGTAATATTTATTAATTTTAATTATTTTTTAAAATATTTAAAACGTTTGCGTAATAATGTTTTCGTTAAATCGTTAATTAATATATTGTCCGTAAATATATAATATATTTTAATTAAATCTTTTTTTACGGTTTATTATAATTAATAATTATATATATTTATAAACCGTAGTTTTATTATCAATAAAATAATATTAGTATTAATAAATTATATAATTTGTTAATTATCGTACTATATATTTAACGGGTTTATATTTAAAATAATTCTTAATTTTGTAATTGAATAAAAGTTAAATAAAATATTTTTTATAATTTGCGTAAAAAATAATAATTCCGTTTTTATTATAAAAATAATTATTATGTTTTGCTTATTTATTTATTATTTTATTATTTTTCCGAATAATTTTATAACGTAAATTTAAAAAGTTTTTCGGTTATTATATTATTTGCGAAAAAAGTATTATTTTAAATATTTAATAAAATTATATCCCTAAATTATAACGTTAACATTTTAATTCCGATTAAATATAATATAATTCGGTCGGCAGCTTTCTAATATATGTCATTAAGGTTTAAATTAAATAAGGTAAATCGGGATATCGCAAAAAATATATCAGGTCGCGTATTAATTATTTAAAAAAAATAAAACGGATTTTTTTGATATTTGTTAATAAAGTTTAAATAAACCAAATCAAAATTCGGCAATAACTTAATACCAGTTATAGGTATTTTTAAAAAGTTATTTAAACTTTTTTTAAATATTAAATTAATTTATTTATTTATAAAATCGGATTCAAATAATTAAAGTTTTCTTTTAAGTTTATTTTTGATTATTTTGATATTGAAAAAAGTTTATAAATCCTTATTTTTTATGAAGGTATACTGTTTTTATATTTGTTAAATTAATTAATTAACGAACCTTTATTTTTTTCGCAATATATTATAATAATATTATCTATAAAAAAATAAGTATCCCGTAATAAATAATATAATAAGGTTTGTAAGGAACAAATTTAAATTCCAGTTTTTTAAACGTTTTAATAAAATTTTTCTGTTATAATAAAGGTAATTCTCTTAATTTATATAATATTTTTTCTAATTAAAAAAATCTTATTAGGTTACGGATATTTTAAGGGTATTTTTATATATATTTCCTAAAATGAATTAATATTTATAAAAACGTTTATAATATTATATTGTTTAAGTTTTACGTCGAACTTAATTATAATAACGATTAAAATTTAAAATAACTTTTTTACGAAAATAATTACGTTTATATTATTATAAGCAGTTTTAAGTTATTAATTATTTCGTACGATAAAACGGGCTTTATATTTTTGGAATTAGTTATATTTATTAAATTTATAAACGTATACTTATATATATTTTAAAATTTATTTCCCTTTAATAAAAAATTAATTAACGGCTTTTTAGGATTGTATTTTTTTTTTAACTTTAGAAATAAATTTTTTCAGCTTTACGGAATATTTTTTAATAGATATATATTTAATTTTTTATGGCTTAATAGCGGTGGCGGTATATTACGCTTATATATCCGGTCCTCTCATTTAAATACTTTTTTATATATTAAGTTATTATTATTTTTCCGATTAAAATAATACGTATTTTAAGTAATTAATTTTTTTAAACTTTTATAATTTAACGGCCGGTTACTATACGTACTTATAGAAAAAGTTAAACGTTTTATATTAAACACGCTTTTTTATATTTTATATTCGTTTCGGATAATATTTTCTTAATACAGAATATAAAAGGAATTTACGTTTATAATCGATAACGTATTTTCGTTTTTTAAGTTTATTTAAGGTTAAATAATATAAAAAGAATTTAAGGTTATTTTTATTTTCTCTCTTGGCGTAATAATTATAATAATTATTAAGATAAACGTTAATAACGGTAATAATTTAAAAAACAGAAATAATTGAAATATAACAGTTATGTAAATATAATCAGTTTTTTGCGAATAAATTTGTTTTTTGTTATTCCGTATATATCTTATATTAATATCTTTTAAAAGTTCTTTTTTATTTAGCTGGTAATTAAATTATTTTATTTAGATTTTTATTTTTTTTATATATACATAAAATAATAATTATTTTTATTAGGTATTTTTATTTATCGGAATTGTTTTTATAATTGTTTTTATAATATACTAAAAATCGTTTTTTAAGTTTTTAATATTATTTAAAAAGGTGGCCTTTTCGTTAAATTATATATTTCGAACAATAATAATAATATTAATTGATAAGTTCTAGATTTCGTAAATATTCGTAAATCGGTAACCCACAAAATAATTAATTTATATTTTGGAATTTAACTTTTAAAATCTTTATTTTTTTATAGCGGTAATTATTATAACATAAATTATATAGCCGTATATTCGTAGATAAGCTTATTAAAATTTTCGATCAAATATTATAAAGCCGTTTTTATACGTTAGATAAATATAATAAATGTCGTATAGGTTTTATTAAAAGAATATATATTTAAAAATATGGTTATATAAATATATTATAATTTTAAAAATATATATAATTAAAAATAAAAATAATTTAACGTTTTTTATATTGCAAGTATTGTTTTAAAATTATATTTCTTAAATATTTTATACCCTTATTTTAAACCTGGATATATAATATTAAGGATTTAAGTTTAATATTAAAAAGAATTAATTAAAATATATTCCGAAATCAATAACCTTTCAGGATTTCGTTATTATTTTTAATTATTTATAAAATAACTTTATTTTAAGTTTTTTAAAACTTTTAAGAAATATCGAAACCTTATAATTAATATATTTTGCTTTTAGTTCTTAAGGTAAATATTTTAAATAAAACTTAAATATTTATTAATAGCAAATATAAGGTATTTATAGTTTTAAGGTTTTTTTAAAAATTTGTAAAATTAATAATAATATTTTGTTTTAATTAAAATATTTTTTTTGGTTCGCGGCGTATTAGCCTTTTAGCTTTCGTTTTATTATATATTTAATATTCGATATATTATAAAACTTTTTAAGTGGACTTTTTTCGTATAAAAATATAATTAAATAATCATTTCGGGTTTTAAATCTTTTAATTTCAAACGTTATATAATACCGTTATCGATTTATAGTAATTTTATTATTTACGAATTAACGTTTTATTTATAAATTATTAAAATTGCATAAATAATTAATATATTAATATTTTCGATAACGAATTAAATAGATTTATTTATTAACGTAATAATCACCTGATTATATTTATATGGAATAAAAGTATTAATTTTTCGGTTATTTTATTAATAACTCTTTTTTCGGAATTACCGAAAAAATATTATGTTATATACGAAATCTTTATAATATGTTACGTCGTAAAGATATAACTTTTTCGTACCGCTAAAATTTCGAAAAATTATATTAATTATTCCGTACCTCTTAATTATGATAAAGTTATTATTTACGTATATCTGGTTATTTTATACGTTAAATTTAAAATTTAAAAATTTATTAATTAATTTAAAGATATATTATAATTTTAGATCCAAAGTAATTTAATTTTTAAGGGGTAAAATAAGGTAATAATAGCGTTATATTAATTAATAATTAAAACAATTTTAATATTTGTCGTACTTTTTTAAAAAATTAAATTATTTTTTATATAATAAGTTTTTTCATAATTTTCGATAAGCCGTCGTTTTTTCTTTTAGAAATTAATTAACGGAAATTGGCCCTTAGATATATGTTATTATTTTATCGTTAAAACGGAAATTTTTTTAAAGTTTTTCTAAGAAATATATAATAATAATTAAATAATATATAGTAATTAATTAGGTACGTTTTATAACGGGTACCTCATACGTTTAATTTTTAACGTTTTCGCTTATTACTATTTCGATTCGTATAAAGATTTTTACAGTTATTTTATTTCGGCCTAGAATTTAAGTTTTTTTTACGGTTAAAAATTAATATTTTTAGGATTTTCCTAATTAAAATCCGTTTAACTAAGGAAATTTATAAACATTTTATAAAACGTTAAAAACGTTACTTTAATAGTTCATAATATAAATATAAAATAGGTTATAACCTAATACTTTAAAAAGTTAATTACCGTTTATTAGAAATTAATTATATCGTTATCGATTTTAACTTTTTTTATTATTTGGAAAATAATAATTTATATTTTAATTATAAAAATTAATATTATATATATATTATTAATTTATATAATTTTTATTTTTATGTTTAAAATACCATATTATTATTTTAAAATTATAATTTTTTGTTATTTTACGATTTATTCCTTTAGTTTTTTATTAGATTTCCAAATTTGCTTTAATATTTTGCAATTGTTTCGTTAGGTATTAATCAGAAATTTATTATTATATATTTTGCTGGATTCGCCCAAATTAACGCATTATTTTCGTAAGGCTTTTTATAGAAAAAAAATTAATTTTTTAAAGTATTAAAAATACCGATTTTAAAATTTATTTCGTAAGGTTATTAATATTTTTATAAAAAGTATCGTATTTCCGATTTTTGTAAGTATACGCCGTAAAATCTTAATTATAAATTTGTTTGTTTTCGGTCGTTATTTTAAGGGTATTTATTAGGTAATTAATATAATCGATTTTTTCGATAACTTTTTCGAAGGATATAAATATCGATAAGAAACCACTTAAGGTATTAATTCGTATCGTATAGCAGATTCGTCTTTTTAGGTAAAAAATTATATTAGATTTTATAGGTTTAATAAGCCATTAAAGGTTTTAATTAACATCGATATAATTCTAATTATCGAACGCGTATATTTTAAATTGGAATTTGTTTTTGAACCGATTTTAATTCTTAGGTTTTTTGTAAATAACGGAAAACGTTAACGGTATAGTTGTTATTATTATTATTGGCGTATTTCAATAATTATAATTAATATATAATTTATATCGTTTTAACAATAATTGATTAATTATTATATACCTTAATTAAGCGAATAAAATTTTTAATTATTAGATATAAAGGATATTAGTTGTATATATATTGATAATTAGTTGCAAATGCTCTAGAACGCGCATTGCGTTTTAAGGTGATCCAGTCCCGGAACATATTTGTTCCGATCAGAGGGAATCTTCCGTATATGTGGTGCTAGAGCACCCCCTGCTAGCTGACAATAATGGAAGTGTAACGTTAGCCGCAATACCAAAAGGTTAGCAATTCCAAACCCTAATTGGGGTTTGGACACCTTAATCCACCTTATAAGGACTAGCTATGTATATCATCATACTTAATAATTAAATAAATTAGAGTAACAGAAAAATTAATTTTGATTAATACGAATAAATAACTTATATTATGATATGGAAACAAATTATCGAGATGATAAACGTTATTCGATTATATTAATAATATTAAACCTTGATAATTAAACTGGTAAAAAATATGTTAAATAATAATCGTTATGGATAATACCTAGGTGTTAAATTTATAGCGAAAAAGAACTTCTTAATATACATACGAGACTCGGGCTTTCTGATCAACCGAGTTTGATTATAGACGTAACACTTTGCTCTACTTTAATAATAGTTTTATTATAATAAAAATTATTATTATACTATTACGGAGTACATTTATGAATTTTCGAAAATTTATAATGATATAAAATTTTAGTATTTATTGTCATAATAAATTTATTAATTTATAATATAACAAACTAATCTATATAAGTTATACTTAATTTATTTTATATATAATCATTTATAATATTATATCTAAATAATAAATTATAAATTACGCAATACTTATAAATAGAGGTTATTATATGATAATAAAAAACAATAAAATTAAATTATTTTTTATAAAAAATATAGATTAAAATTGTTTAAACTGAATAACATAATAATTAAAATTTGATATTTCTAATATACAAACGTTTATAAAATTCCACTATTTAATATACTATAGTTTATATAG
This sequence comes from Monosporascus cannonballus, assembly GCA_004154925.1. Lineage (NCBI taxonomy): Eukaryota > Fungi > Ascomycota > Sordariomycetes > Xylariales > Monosporascus > Monosporascus cannonballus. The sequence continues at coordinate 18,087 of QJNS01000166.1, read as the reverse complement.
TAGTAATAAAGATGTTTGATTTTAAATTAATATAGTTAAGCTTAAATTGTAACTAATAATTTTCGCCATTTTTTATATACACAAATAACATTATTACTGATATAACATTTTAATTTATAAGTTAAACCTCGTTTTAAAATTACTTTATTGGTTTTTTTTTAAAAAAAAATAATTAAATTTATTTTTTTCTATTATAAATACTAAAATTATCTAACTATTAACAAAGATTGGATAAAAACTATATAAAATAATATTTCCTAAGCCGAATATATCCAATTTAGCACTGAGCCTAATTTTTGAGATTTTACTATTTTTATGGGTCAGTATCTACAACTAGAAAGCCTTTGATTACAGGTGGCGCACCCGTAACCTCAAAAGGAGGTGCTGACCTTGGTACGTGAAAAGGTACTTGAGTAACTTTGAGGAAATTGGAAAACAAGCCAGGGAGGCCTGAGTCAGCTGAGGTAACAATTTCCAAACCCGCAAACTTCAACACCTTCGGTCCTAAGTTTTCAGCTGCAAAAATTCAACCCGCAACTCAAGACTTGCCCCCCACAATGCGTACACAACGGCCATTGGAAAAGCAGATAATTGTTTGGCCAGCTGAATCGGCAGCCTTCAATCGGATTAACGACACAGCAGTTGGTAACTGCATAACGACTTCAGCTATGGACGCCACCGAACTGATAAAGCAGGATTCGGCTGACCTATACCGAATGCCAATGTGCAGAATTCCATTTCCTTTCTCGGACTGGCTGTTAGCACCTTTCTACGCCCAATATATCGGGGTCCTATCATGCGCCAACGCCACACTCGCCTAATTCGACGCCCGCGGGCCAACGATGATGGAAGTCCCATGCACTTTTGGAGAGAGGATGTCCTAGTCCTCTAGAAATCGCTGGATTCCCCCTCCAGATAAGGCTGCATGCGCGAGAGATGTGAAGTCTTTTTGCACGCGGCTGGCTCGCCTGGCTGAAAATACAAGAGGGCGAGAAATCCCTCGTTGCCCACGCTTCTGACCGCTCATGTGGGATAAGATACGAGGAAATGAATTCCTGGCCGTCCTTCACAAGTTATACCTTTGACTCCCAGACCAAGGCTGCTCACACCGTTCCCTATTCTATTCCACTCGAACCTAGTTTTCATTGGTAAAATATCCGTGCTTGGTCATTCGAGCCAACTGGTTCACCGAGGAAGAGCCTACATCTCTCGAAAAGCAATGGATCTCCGGCCCGGACCAGCTCGGGGGGACACGTCAGTGGGGGAGGCTGCCCCAGCGACCAAACTTAGGGAAGTGGTCGGCGCGACGAGTTCGGCTTGGTCTCCACCCAAAGCAAGTACAACCGTGGCCGCAAAGGAGGTGCCCCCAACGCCGGGCGATTCAGAAAAGACCGTATCACATCCCAACGCCGCCACCGCCGGCGGAGAGAAAATTCATTCCTCACCCGAGATTCCAGCAGACAAAGAACCACACGACGCTTCTCAGAACGCGAACCCCGACAACTCAAGGGGTGAGCGACCGCATGGAGTCCGATGGATAAGCCAGGAGATATTTGGTAGTGGGCATCAACCACAGGTGCCCAATATTGAGAGAAAACACTCAACTGGCGCCATGAGCGTCGACAACCCGGCAACAGGCGTCAGTGAAGTACTCAAAGAGTCGGCTCCAGGTTCAAGAGCAGGGGTATAGCATATCCGAAAGCGGGTGCACCGCTGTCCGAAAACAGGTATAATTAATAGCTTGGATAGATCCCCGAAAATGATTATAATTTGAAACCTCTCTGGTCGCCCGACCCGGCTAGGCATTATCTGGACATTGTGGCAGTTCACGATTTCGACGAGACGACGGCAAGCTGGACTTACAAAGACATCAGTGGGCTTCTGCGTCAGGGCGTCGAGGATCCCCAAAAGAAAACGCACAAGGTCGGAGAAGAATCCGAAGAGTCATCATCGGAAAGCGACGAGGATCGACCGCTTGACGCTACCACGCCGAAAGCGGATCCATTGAAGCGCAAAAGGGACTTGCTGGAAAGTGATCCAACCATGACTGTGGATTCCGTTCTTGATTCCCATGGCGATATCCACGAGCCTGAAAATAGTCGACCTATGCAGTCTGGATCCCAAAGCGGCTTCAGTCCAACTAGGCGAATTGCTGGCACTAACTGGCTCAAGGATCCGCGGATGATGCCGAAACTGCTCCCCGGGGCCCGAATTCTCGCCTTCTCGTATCCCAGACTCAAGCCGAAGTCGATAGGAAACAAGAGCGAACCAGCCGAGTACATAGATAACGCCGCCTTAGGGCTCCGACGCGAATTAGAGAAGGCCAGACCGTCCATCGACTACGACAATATTCCCATCGTTTTCATTGCGGCAGGATTTGGGGGTATGGTTGTGCAAAAGGCGATAACGATGGCGGCAACTCCAAACAACATCAGCAACGATGGTCCGAGCTCTGGAGCAGCAGACATGACAACGGTGTCAGAACAATCTTCGTTGGGACTGGACCATCTGGCCAGTGTCGTCTTTCTCGACACCCCGTTCCCGAGGACCGTAAGCGAAGAACTAGAAGGATTTTTCCCCTCAAACTCGAACGCGAGAGTTTGCGCGATTCTCAGCATCATGGAGAAGATATGGAAGGAATCAAATGTGGAGAGCATATGGGAGGAGTTTTGGGAATCGATATGTCAACCTGGACAGGAGGCTCGAATACTTTGGTTCTATTCCACTAGTCGAAGGGACTTGCCTTTGAAACGGGTGCGTTCCCATCACCTATCTACGAAAGCTTTACTTTGCTAAACCATTTTGTTGTCAAGTTGCCAAAACGCCCCGAAGCACAGGGGTTGCAGGCAATCGCCTTGCACCCAATCTGCTGGACCGATTTGCGACGTCTCACAAACTTCCCTGGGCCCACTGATGCGGGCTACAGACACATTGCGACTCATATCCGAAGTGATCTGATGTTCGCCGCTGTCCGTAACAGGAAATTTCAGAAGCTGCAGGCTGGACTGGTCAAGTCAGGAGCGACGGTTGACAACAGAGACGAATGGGGTAACTCGCTACTCCACCGGGCAACTGCAGCCGCGAACCTTGTCGGTGTGCGGATACTCCTTCGAAGCCACGCCAATCCAGTGATTAGGGATCCTGAGGGTCAAACTCCGCTCCATTGCGCGGTTGATCTGTTCCGCTTGGCCTGCGACTGCAAAACGGAAAACACCATTCCGGGGGTAAAAGAACGAAGGGAGTTGGAGGACATTATACGAGTGCTCCTGGACTCGACGCCCAAGTCTGAGTTGCAAAATAGCAGTGACAAACAGGGCAACTTGCCGCAGGACTTACTCTACCATGAGGGTGATTCCCCTTGCCCCTCGAACGCCTGCAAACACAGTGAGATATTGGAGCTTTTTAAATACCACCAGCCTAAAGTCAGCCGCCGATTGGGAGAGTTCGAAGAACCTTGGAAAGCTTGGAACCCCCCACAGGACGAAGCACAGCGCGCCGCATGCAAGGGTTCGAGGACCATCGTCGCCGAGTTCTACCAGGATCAATCACCACCAGAGTACGAGGTTCCCAGCGTCAACGAGCTCATCTACCAGCCCGATAAGGGACCCGCCATTGTTTTCGAAAAACTGGCGGGTTCGAAGAGGCGTGCTTTGTGCCGGTGGATACACTTGCCAGCAAACAACGTGAGGCCCTCTGAATCCTTGAAGGTAATACTGCTAACACTCTTCGACAAGGAACAATGGATCCATGTAAGTCCACGCATTCGATCCGTACTCCCGCGAGTAGCCTGCTGCACGGTTCGTCCTGGATACTAAGCGCTGCCAGGATCTGTTCATCAGAATGAGGCTCGAAAACAGGTCCATGGTTGGGCAACGGAACAACGGTGCGTTCTATCAATATTTCCTAAGTGCAGCGGCCGCTTGGTGATTCTGCTCATTGAACGATACAACGAATTTCTGACTTGCGAGAGCGCCACTGATAATCACCGCCCAGGAAGCACCGTGTTCAATCGCTACATGGTTGCCCAAGCCAAACGGTACCTGCAGGTAAGTTGAACGCCAGTGGCTTGATAAATGCAATGGATAGAACGACAAATGCAACAGTTAACACCGTTACTAGAAAACGTTCCTTGACGGATCCAGTACAGCAGCCATCCCGAGGTCTTCCAATCGCCGCGCTGGAAAGATTCCTAAAGCTCCAGTTGCTATTGAGCCTCGGGTAGCTAGAAGTGGAGGGTTTAAGGAGTTTGCGGAAAAGGAAACAATTTGGTGGACAAGTTACATACCTCACTGGAAGAGACCCGGCGGCAGCTCGGATACCATAGTGCTGTTCGTAAGTTCAATCTCGTAGTACAAAGGGTAGCCTCGTACTATACGCTAATCTGTTCACCCAAGATGCCAGTTCTGGCGTTCGAGCGACACAGGTCGAGGAAACTGATGTCAAGTGCCATTTTAAAGGCGTTGGGATCTCAGGAGCACCGGACGCCACATGGCTCTTGGCTGGGTTCTCGGACTCTTACGAGTCTAAGGAGAGAGCATGACAGGAGGCACAGGGCGAGGATTGTAAATTTCTGCTCTCCACTGATCGACGGATACCTGAACTCAGAGAAGCCGGTCCATTGCCGCCGAACACTGGATCAATACTCCTATCATATGCTGGACACAACTGAAACACGAGACCTTGACCAGGTGATATACAAATGGACTCGAACGGAACAAATCAGGCGACGCAAAAAGCGAGCCTCCCGGCAACTTACTTGGAACGACGAAAATGATGATGAAATAGACGCACAGAGAGACCAGAACAGCGGCGCCGGTGAACATGACAGACATTCCGCATTCTCGCTCAGAGCGAAACACCGTCCTATCATCATGGTCGACCAGCTGTGGCTTTGGATTCTACCTGATGGTGCGTTCAAATGCCCGAACAGAACCCCAGATTGTTACTCACAGGCACCGATACAGGCACTATCGTGACGAGTCTGCCCAACACAGAGGATGCAAGCCAGGTGTACAACATCAAGCATAGCCTTGAGGTCGCCTTTTTCGACAACAAATCCAACTCTCCAATTCAATCGACAAATGATCTTGTCAAGAAAATTCTCATCACATGTGTGGACTTTTTTAACCGTGACGGACCTTGTGGGGTCAAATTTCAGGAGTGCTTCAGGTCCTCGATAAGTGACATTGTGAATCCTCCGCGGGGGGCGGGGGGGGGGGGGGGGGGCGGGGGGGGGGGGCCGCGATAACGGCCATTGGGAAACCCCCGCGGCCCCCCCCCCCCAAAAAAAAAAGTCGCCCTAACGTCCTTTGCTGACTCTGCATGACTTCTAGGCGGAGACTGAAATGAACCTATACAAGGAATACTCGAGAAAGGTTGCCGAGCTAGAGAAACTTGGCTCATCCGCACTCCATAAAGAAAATCTGATCGACAGCTTCTCCCAAATCAAGTAGGAAACCAACAGGCTTCGCGAAATCATGGATATCCAAGACGAGCTCAGCATTGTCGACTCTATACTTGCCACTCAAAAGGTCACGCTAGAAACGCTCAAGCGGGATGTTCTTGGGAGAGGCGACGGCAGTAAGCCGGCCAAGTCCCCGAAGCCGGACAGCAATGAGGACGATCCAGAAACCGCGAAGACAGCTACCCCCGATAGTTCGTGCGTCCAACAGGCCGTTCGAATTGTGGAGGCAAACATTAAGTCTGTGTTGGAAATGAAGAACTCGGCCAGCCGGGTTCAAGCAGATGTAAGATCCCCGGGTATCCCACATTGGGCAAGTCTGTGAGTGCTAAGCACCGTGGCCCGTTAGCTCAAACAATTGCTTGATTTCAAACAACAGCAGGCCAATGCACTGGAGACACGGTTCTCGCGAAGGCTTGCTGAACAAGGGCAGAAACAGAACAGAGTAAGACTTAGCCATCCCGGGCAAGTGAGAAGCCACCGTGAACAATATTCTGACACCTGTGGCCTTCCAGATCATGCTTGTATTTACAATTGTCACCATCGTGTTTGTAAGTATTGACCTCCGCCAGCAGTCTTTCAGTTTGAGGGGGCACGCTAATATGCCATAGCTCCCCTTATCATTTTTTGCAAGCTTCTTCGCCTTGAATATTCGAGAGTTCCCTAAGAACTCCTTGGGGAACACAGACTGGCCACTAAGAATGGTCTCCAGTTATCTCTGTAAGAGACGAGGGCAATTCCCTTCCATTTTCTTTCTCTGGCAGGTTGCCATCTGAAGTCGCTGCTTACTTGAATCACAGTCGGCATATCGATTGCGATCTTCCTAATTGTAACCGGCGTAATCGTCTTTTCACACAATCCGACAATCCGGAAGACCAAAAAAATTATACGCAAAAGGCGGCGGCGACGCGTTGAAAACCCTCCCCCGCTCGACGGCGAGGTTGTCGACAGTGAAAGCGACGAGTCAGATAGCTCCGATGACGAAGGAGCTCGACCTGGCAGAAAACCGGACAACAAGCCCAACTACGACGCAAGTTCATCAACAAGCTCCAGACGCTCGACTACGGCCGAGAGGTCCATCGACGAAGAGGACGACGAGTACGCGCGTTTCTTCGGCTTGCGGGGCTTTACGCTCCACACCAAAATCCCCCTCGTCCGGCGGTTGTGGGAGTACAGTATTTACTATGATACGGAGCTTGACCAACTCGATCCTGGGCTCGAACCTTTTGATTGGGACTATCCGCTCAACAGGTGGTATAAGAAGAATTTGAGGTTCATCAACAAGGTTTGGAGACGAACAAACTTCGAAGCGCTCCAAGGGATCGAGGCAACGTCTCGAGAAGCGGTCCTCAGAATGTTACAGCTGAATGACGAGATGGATGATGTAATCCAGGTGCTACCGGAGGAACGTAGTGAAGTGGTCGAGTCCGAGTCGGTCTTTCAGCGCGTGCTGTCGAGGAGCGGGTTGAGGTTACGGCAGCGAGGGCAGGAGAGTGGAGATATTGTTTGAGCGAGATTGAGTGATAAGCAAAGCGTAAGCGACCTGGCCTGCCTCTAGATAATGTGTTCAAAGAGCATAATGTACTGCGTCTCCTTCCACAAGGCCTGATGAAGGAGGCTCGAGCGGTGGAGGTGCTTTCCAAGCATCTGCAACCCCATATCGTCCAGTACTATGTTTGGCACTGGCGGTTCTCTAGGAATTCATGCCTTCCACATTGTTTCGTCTTGCGTCTCTTTGTATCACTACTCGTTTCCGGCCGCCTTGAAGTCCGTAGAGTCTATCGGCTTCAGTGTTGTTGATTGGAGAAGACAAAGGCGGCCGAGGCTCTACCGTGAGTCCGGCTTCATGAACTTCCAGGACCTTCTACGGCGGACACTAGTAGAAGCGGCGGCGTTCTCAATACTGCCTTCGCCAACACTGCTAACCACGAGCCCGACCAAGGAGTGATCAGTAGACTTAGTTCTTCAACTTCGCATAGAGTTGCAGGCCAAGCGTCTCAGGAGCCGACATTGCCCTCGACCACGCTGAATTCTGAACGGCATATGAATGAGCTTCGAGCGGCCTTAAGCTGTTCACGAGGAAAGTATGCGACCACGGAGAACGCTCCTCGAAGTTTTCGCCCAAGCATCAGAACATCCCTCGATTTTAGGGGCAGTATGTTTATCGAGTACACGAGGACCACGTATCGGCGTCCCTTTGACGCCAACGCGGTACGTGCCAAGCCAGCCAGTTGCTACTATGGGGAGACTACTATGCAAATTAGGTGCGGATCCGTAGACAGATCTGTGCATACGGCCTTGGAAGGTTTGCACTACCCACCTTACCTCAGCGAACTGAGGCCTCCGCTGGGCTTTCACCAAATGTCATTGGAGTGCTATTTGTATACGTCCCAAACCGCCTTTGACAAGGTGGTGGGTGCAAATGGTGACAAGGTTCAATGCCAAGCGGAGACCAAAGCTGTACCTCGTCAACACCCACCCAGTACTTGGCAGTATCCTGGAAGATAACCACGCGACCCAGGATGAGATGGGAGGTAAGTATCCGTTGTCGGCCGATGCTGTCGTCCGTCTCCGTTAGTCTGACATGACGCTTAACAGGCAAGTCCACTATGAAACGAGGAACCCAATATTATCCCCGCAGCCACGATGGATTCTCGTTGGTCGGGGAAAACTTCGGGGCCGCTTTTGTTCCGCTACGGCAAATCTACGGGAAATGGGATGGTCGGGCCGCGAACCGATGCCGGACCGGAGCAGCGCCGAGCTCGATGAACCAGCAGGAGGACCACGCATCATCACCACACAGCTCGCCTTGCCGCCTTCTCCCGATACTGTTCCCACGGTCGACGGGACCGCGGCTGCGAACCATCGTGGGGTGCAGGAGGGCTATGGATCAATAGTCTCTCACTGGGACTCTCTAGTGACCACTCAGAAAGCGGGGCCAAGCTGCCGCTTCTCGGTTTGCAACATTAGGGGCGGCTGAAACTGCAAAATGTGACAGGTAAGAAGGCGCGCCTTCTCCATAGGATTCTGTACGCAGCAATAGGATGCACAAGTGTGGACCCCGGTGGTCAGTGAGCCGTAAAAATTTGGTTAGGTAACGTAGTCGCGAGCGGCTTGGCAAGAAGAAGTATAATTGATCTTGCTCTTTCCCCTCTTTGCCTCTCGCCCCTCCGACGTTTTCCGTCCATCTGCTCGTGTTGCGGAGACACTCGCCTGCTTCTCTTTATATGCCCCTCGTTTCGTTGCTCCATTCCCTTGTCAACGCGATTTAGCGCCCTGTGTAAAATACCCTCAAGATGGCGGACATAAACGTAGATGAGGTCCTTAAGAAACTGTCGATGGGGGAGAAGGTCGACCTTCTAGCGGGTAAGTTGATGCCCCTCATTGCTATATCATGATGCCATCGACACTAAATAGCCATAAGGTATCGACTTCTGGCATACAAAGGGACTCCCGCAGCATGGCGTCCCTTCGCTGCGGCTGTCCGATGGCCCCAACGGTGTGCGCGGTACCAAGTTCTTCAACGGGGTCAAGGCCGCCTGCTTCCCCTGCGGGACAGCCCTCGGAGCCACCTTCAACACGGAACTGTTGGAGGAGGCCGGCAAGAAAATGGGCGAAGAGGCCAAGGCGAAAGGCGCGCACGCCATCCTTGGGCCCACGATCAATATGCAGAGAGGGCCTCTCGGCGGCCGCGGATTCGAGTCGCTGGGTGAAGATCCCTTCCTAGCGGGTCTGGGAGCTGCTGCCATCATCAATGGAATACAGTCGACGGGCATCCAGGCGACCGTAAAGCACTTCGTGTGCAACGACCACGAGCACAAGCGGAACGCCGTCCAGGCCATCATATCGGAACGCGCGTTACGCGAGATCTACGCGCTGCCGTTCCAGCTGGCCGTTCGCGATTCTAACCCGAGCTCCTTCATGACCGCCTACAACGGCGTGAACGGGACCTACTGCAGCGAGAACCCCAAGCTCCTGGATCGGATGCTGCGCGGAGAGTGGGGATGGGATGGAATGGTCATGAGCGACTGGTACGGGGTCTATAGCATGACCGAGGCCGCCCTCGCCGGCCTCGATCTCGAGATGCCGGGCCCCACGCGCTTCCGGGGCGAGGCGCTCAAGTTCAATGTCTCGACCGACAAGGTGCGGATGCACATTCTAGACCAGCGCGCCAGGGCCATGCTGGAGTTCGTTAAAAAATGCGCCGCGAGCGGCGTGGGAGAGAACGCCCCTGAAAAGACGGCAGATACGCTCGAAACAGCTGAGCTTCTCAGACGCATAGGTAACGAAGGCATCGTCTTGCTGAAGAATCAAAACAACGTGCTGCCCCTGAAGAAGGATAAGAAGGTAGGTCACAGATGCTTCTGAATCTCATCTGGAGCGGGTAACTGACTTGAGGCTTTGACAGACTGTCGTGATTGGACCAAACGCCAAGACTGCAACATACCACGGTGGAGGTTCCGCTGCGCTGGCCGCATATTATGCGGTGACCCCATACGATGGTATCAGCAGCAAGCTGTCTTCGCCGCCCGACTACGCGATTGGCCAGTACTCTCACAAGATGCTCCCCCTTCTAGGCTACTCGAGCAAGTCGCTCAAGGGAGAAAAGGGTGTGACAATGAAGGTCTATCTTGAAGGGCCGGAGGTTACGGATAGGAAGCCCATCGACGAGATAGAGATCTCTAAGACGGAGATGCTCCTGGTTGATTACAAGCACCCCAAACTAGAGTCCCCACTATGGTATGCCACGTTGGAGGGCTCGATGGTCGCCGAGGAGGACGCGACGTGGGAGTTCGGCATCGTGGTGTCGGGCACCTCGAACCTCTACATCAATGACGAGCTCGTCATCAATAACACGGACAAGCAGACGCAAGGCGACTCGTTCTTCGGGAGCGCCACCGTCGAAGAGAAGGGCACCTACGAGTTCCAGAAGGGCAAGACGTACAACTTCAAGGTCACCTTTGGGTCATCCCCGACGTCCAAGCTGAGCGACGACAATGTGCTTTTCTGGGGCGGCGCCCTCCGCGTCGGCGGATGCAAGATAATCGACCCTAAGGCGGAAATCGTGCGCGCGGCAGAGCTCGCCAAGGGCGCAGACCAGGTGATCGTCGCGGCGGGCCTCAACGCCGACTGGGAGACGGAGGGCCACGACCGGGCGCACATGAAGCTGCCGCCGGGGCTCGACGACCTGATCTCGGCGGTGGCGAAGGCCAACCCCAACACGGTGGTGGTGATGCAGTCCGGGACGCCCGTGGAGATGCCGTGGGCCGATGAGGTCGGCGCTCTGGTCCAGGCGTGGTACGGCGGTAACGAGACGGGCAACACCATCGCCGACGTCCTCTTCGGCGACGCCAACCCGTCGGGCAAACTCAGCCTATCGTTCCCGCGTCGGGTCCAAGATAACCCGGCCTTCCTCAACTACCGCACCGAGGGCGGCCGCGTTATGTACGGCGAGGACATCTACGTCGGCTACCGCTACTACGAGTACGCCGAGCGCGAGGTGCTGTTCCCCTTCGGCCACGGCCTCAGCTATACGACGTTCGCGTTCTCGGACCTCTCCGTGACCAACAGGAACGATGCCGGAAAGAAGACGTTGAAGGTGGAACTTGTCGTCAAGAATACGGGCGCGGTCACGGGCGCCGAGGTCGTCCAGGTCTACGTGGCGCCGCGGCAGAAGGCCAAGGTCAACAGGCCGCCCAAGGAGCTCAAGGGCTTCGCCAAGGTGCTCCTCGAAGCCGGCGAGTCCAAGACGGTCGCCGTAAATGTCGAGGAGAAGTACGCGGCGGCCTACTGGGACGAGGAGCGCGACCAGTGGTGCGTTGAGCAAGGCGAGTACGAGGTCATCGTCAGCGACAGCAGCGAGGTTAAGGAAGGCAAGGTCCTCAGGGGGTCGTTCGAGGTACCTGAGACGTATTGGTGGTCCGGCTTGTAAGTGATTGAAAAGCAGTTAGTTTAGTTGATGTATATGGCTCTCCCTTCATACGCGTTATTGCTGTTTTTTGCGGAAATTTATGGAGACGTATTAAGTGCGCCTTATTTGCCCTTTGTAGATTCGGGCGACCAGAGTGCCATGCGTATATCCAGAAATCAGTGCTCCCAGGTCAAGGTCTCCTTTTTACGTTGATGTGCACCCATTTGCCTGACAACGTGTAGTAGCACCTTTTCGCCCCGTCTTTAGCAGCCTCATATCTCGAAAGAGGCAGATTGTCGGTAAGGCTTTAATCACAATGCAGATTGAGGGTAGGAGTAGAGCAGCAGGTAAATATCGCCAAATCGAAGACATAATAGGAACCACCTTGGTGTCCAGGCTATAATCAGCTCCTCCATCAGCTTACTCTTGTCATTGAAGTATGAGACCCTCACCCATTATACTTAGCCCCCACCCATGACCTTGGACTTGTGCCCCGCAGCGCCCTAAATCGCGGGGCATTTACTGGAGCTAAAGGTAGCTTAATGTCACGCGACGCGACGACTGCAATACCCAGCAGAACATACATACGATTGACGATCTCACATTATCCATCACCTCTACTCTGCTGCTACGCCCAATAACTAATCAACCAAATTCGACTGAATTAGGACCAAGTCTAGGCCTAGTAACATAGTCGTCACCACCGGGGTTTTCATCGCAAAGTACAGACAGGATGCCACCCCCAACGATCCTCGCGCACAAAACCGACTTTCTGAATGCACAGACGCTCCAGCTATCGCGGGCGCTCATGCCGAGCAACGCATGGCGGCGCGCATCGAACAGGCGGCGAGCGGCGGTCCGGAGTGGTAATAGCGGAAACGAAAATGAGAGCGCGACGCCACTCTCCGAGAAGGCCGTCGACGATGCTTTGTACCGCCTCAACCACGCCCTGCTGCAGCACTCGCGCAGGGTCTACGCGCCCCAGGCCACGCGCCACGTTGCCGAGCAGATCGAGGCGCTGTATCTGGAGGCCGGGGAGAGGGGTGTAAGGGCCGGCGATGATGATGAGGGTGAGGATGCCGACGGTGATGTCGGGATGGATGCGGATGGGGTGAGAGCAGGAGGGGGAAGAAGGTTGGGAGTCGGTGTCGATTTCAGTATGTCCTATCACCTCCCTACGTAGAATTAATGGCAACGCAACTAACGCACCACACAGCATCAGACGGCGCCATCGCCTCCCTCCCGCCGACCTGGGACCAGCACCCGAGCGCCGCGCGTGCCTCGCAAGCGGAGAGTCACCCGCTCGAGGCCCGGCGGTACGCTGATCTGGCTGCGCAGCTCACCGCGCTAGCCAGCCGCCGCAGGGAGGCGCGCGAGCGCGTCGATCGCCTGCGCCGCATGCAAGTCCGGCTGGCGCCGTTCGCGGACGTCGCGCAGCGGGTGCAGCCGAACCTCGTCACGCGGAACGGCGAGGTCGAGAAGGAGCTTGAGCGCATGCGCGTCCTGCTGGTCCGGGTTGCGGGGAGGGTCGCTCAGTTGCCGGACGGGAGTGGGGATGCGGCGGATGTGGGCGATGAGGCGATGACGAACGCGCAGGATTTGGATGCGCTTGAGAGCGCCAAGGTCGAGGGGCTGTTGAATGGGTTTTGAGGATGTTTAGTTCTCTTCAGCGTACGACTTTACAGACCTCTAGGACAGTGGATCAGTTCTGGGGAGACATGGCATGGCAAGGCGTTTTGGAAGGCCTGGACAGGTAAGAACTGGATGATACCCATGGATCAGCTGATCTAATATCTTTCATCCCCGTGGTTGGTACCGAATTTCAATTAATATGCTTGCAGTTCCATCCAAAAGGGGTCGTTGCGTCTATTCAGGAGCGGTCGTTGATCACTCTATCTATCCCAACTTCGAATCCGTACTTGTCTTCCCCTTCACCTCAGCTACTTGCACGTAGAACTAATCGCCCGAATATGTTACAGCTTGCTCCCCCGCCGCTCCTTCAGTCCTCCCTCTGCGGGACAAGAGCCAAGATGCTCTTCCTCTGCTCCTGGTCTCCCACGAGCGTGGCGTCCTTCGAGGAGTCGTCGACATCCAGACCCATGAAACTCTTGGGCTCCTCTTCCAGCGTATCCTTGCCATCCTCCTTACCACCCTTCTTCTCCTTGCCCTTATCTTCATCCTGATCCGCACCCCCTTCATCATCTGCATCCTCCGCATGGCTGCCCTTGCTTCCCCCGTCGTCCTTCTCCCCGCCCTTGGACGGCAGGTACGGATTCGGTCGCACGACGCGCAGCTGCACCATCTCACGGTCGCGGTCTTCCTCGCTCACCTTGTGATACACGCGCAGCCCCACCGTTGCCACCGCGTTCCACGGGTCGCTCTCGAACTCGTCGGGCGACTCCTCGCCATCCTCCGGCGGCTGATGCCCCCGCCGGGCATGCGCGGGCACCGGCGGCCGCCGCGACACCATGGTCGCCATGCGCTCTAGCTGTATGTCTAGCTCACGGTCGCTGATGGAAGATATCGATGGGATGTAGGATTCGGAATCGGAGGTGCTCAGGTCTAGGTCTTCGGCTGCTCCCCCTACTCCAGGTTCGGGTTCTGTTTTGGCGTCCGCCTCTGCAGTGGCTTCTCCCTTGGGTTTCTTTGCCACCGGAGCTACAGTACCAGACTCAGCCTTCTCAGAACCTTGCTCGCCTTCTGTGGTCTTGGACTCCTCTACCGGCTTCTCGGAGCTACCAGGAGCAGGGATCTTGGCATTCAGAGGAGACTCTGACGTTGGCGACACGTCACCTGGGGAGTCATTGGTCGCAGTAGAAGGCGGCGTTAAGCTGCTCCCGGAGCTAGACGCAGGCATAGTATCTTTTTTAAAGGCGTCAGGCACGGGAGTATTGCCGGGTGTTGCAAGGTGGACGTGTTTTCCCTCCTTATCTTCGATAGGCGCCTCGGAAGCAGCATTCGGATCGACTCCCTCTTTAATTGGTGAAAGAGAAGAGTTCTTGGGCGCCCTTGTCTCGGCCTTGGCTCTTTCCGCCTCCTTAGCCGCCTTCCTAGCCTTAGCCCTCTCGGTCTTCTCGGCTTTCTTCGCCTCCGCCCGCGCCTTCACCTTCGCATCCCGCTTCTTCCGCTTCTCCCGCCTTTTGACGGCCAGGTAGTACTCGTTTTCCCTATTCCTCATGGTGGCCTTCCGGAGCTCCCCGCGCGCCCTGTCCTTCCGGCGCCTCTCGGCGTCCCTCCGGGCCCGCCTCTCCTCGGGCGTCTCGCGGACCTGCCCCTTGCTGTGGGCGAGGTCGTACGACATGCCGACGGCGACGAGCTTGTCGCGGCGGTCGCGCGCGTTGTTGCGCACCACGTCCTCTATCGGCAGGACGTCGCGGTCGCGCGTCGCGTTGATCTTGAGCAGCACCGCGTACTCGCCCGCCTCGAGTTCCAGCTCCACGTTCACCGACCGGTTCTGGCAGTACGGGCTGATGGTCCGCACCACGTAGTCCTCCTGCCCCGTCTTGTGCAGTCGGAAGTTCAGCTCGAACCGGTACTGCCCCTCCAGCCCGCGGTAATACCGATCGTCCAGCTGCGAGAGCACCAACACCACGGGACCCGGCTTTGCCAGCGTCAGTGTGAAGTGGGTGTCGAGGTAGTCGAGTGTCCAGGGGACGGACACCGTCGTCCAGAGGGAGGCGACTTTCCACTCGGGTCCGAACAGCCTAGTGCGGTCGAATACTTGATATTTGCGTAGAAGGTCATTGTAAGAGATCCAAAAAGCCCCATCGTCTCCGAAGCGATGGTTGAGCTTGATGAGCCACTCGGCGGTCCATTCCTTCGAACCATCGCCTGAGAAGTATTACTTTCTAGTTACACACAGTCTCATGTCCCGGGACAGGGAGATAGACTCACTCCAAGGACCCTTCCACTCAAACTTGCCCCAGGGATTCTTCAGGAGTACGAGCCGCTGGCCATCCATCTCGACGGCTCTCATGACGGAATAGGCATGCAGCTCGACGATGCCGTTCCGGTCCCCCGTACGGCCAGCGCCCCACATGTCCGTGTTGCAGCCGAAGAGGAACTCGTCGTTGACCTTCATGAGTTCCTCCTTCCAGAAGTACTCCTTGTCGAGGATATCTGTCGTGTACAGCTCGGAGGTGACGCCACCGGTGAGGTCCTCGATGCCCTCGCCGGTGAAGCCGCCCTCGATGGCGGCGTAGTCGCCGTGTGCCTTGGCGTAGGCCTTCTCGAGCAAGGGGAGCCAGGTCTCGTCGGCGTGCTCGCACTGGGCGAAGTACAGGGCTCCGGAGCCGCTCTGGTACGCGCGCCGGTACTGCTCCTCCGAGTTGACGCGCTCGCGGTCCTCCCACAGCATGCGCTCCAGGAAGCTCTCGTCGAAGTCCGGCTTCGTCAGGAAGAGCTTGTCATCGATGATCTCGCTGATCCACTCCCCGTCCCGGTGGAACACGAACCCGTACACGCCCACCGCCTCGTCCCGCGCTACGCACACCCGCTCAATCAGGCTAGGCTTGTTCGACAGCGTGCACAGCGCCGCGAGGAGCCAGCAGTCGCCGTCGCGGCCCTGCCGCACATCGTTGGCCGAGGGGCCTACAAGCAACTCGCTCGGTCAGCACAATGACGTAATCATAAACGAAATTTAACGGTAAGTAAACGTGCGACGGCGCTAAGCCCGCCCTCCCCGGCTGCCGCGTCACGGTAGTGGCGCCTCACCGTCGATGTAAAACTTCGGGTCGTCGAAGATGTCCACGACCCTCTTGACGCTCCGCGGCCGGAACGAAGATTGCTGCTTCTCGCGCGTGTTGCAGAGCGTCTCGAGTGTGTCGCGCTTGCCCCATTTCAAATCCAGCTCGAGGTCGAAGTGCGGATCCCGGTACTTCTGGTTGATTCGCCGGCACTCCTTGACGATCTTGTCGATCTTGGCCCTGCAGACCGCGGCGGCTTCTTCATACGACGCTTGGGTTGTCTTGCCGCTCGGGGTCCGGAGGCGGCTGTCTACCGCCTTCTGGATGTATTCGTTGTGGGGGATCACGGTCGTTGCTGAGCAGCGTGAGTGAGTTGGCTAGCTCCTTGGTTTTGGTCTCGGTGTTGCAGGAGACTCATGGTGGGGTCCGCGCACCTTTACCGGGAGTCTTCGTTGTAAACTTGCTCCAGAACTCGTCAATGGCTTCTTGTGGTGTTTGTTTTTTAGGTCTCCTAAGGGCTGTAGGTATGGTTACAGGCATCTCGGCGATCACGGTGCGGCTAGCGCCAAGTTCTCTGTCCTGTTCTAGGTATGATGATTCCGAAGGTGGTAGAGCCGACATGACGGGCGACTTCTACCACGAGTTCCCGACAAGACACGCTTCTTTATACTAGGCGGCGACTCAATTGACGCCAATTGAGGACTGGGAAAGTTTGATTGGCCGTTACTTCGTAAGTGTTCACGGAAAGGGACGCCACGGCGAAAATCTTCCGGCGGCAGGAGATTTGCCAGGCAGAGACCTAGGGAAATTCGCGAAACAGTTGCGGCTGATATAAACGTGGAGGATCAACAAGCAAAGAGAAACCTAATCTGCTACATCGCACAAATGATTAGAAAGGATGGTAGAAGTGCAGTTGAGCAGCGGCCATGAACGGCTTCACTCTTAAGGCTTGAGTAAGTTCAGGCCAGCCCCCCCACTAGCTTCTTATCATCACTGTACCAGAGAGCCTCCTCGCCGAGATCGACCTTCACTTCCGTTCAGCTAATTGCTATTGATGCACGAGTTAATAAAGATCGATCAGTGTCGTATTGCCAAGTATATCTGGCCCTTGAGCTGCTGGTCAAGTTAGAAGTCTTCGTTCCCCGTTCCCAGGATGCGTTGCCGCCAATGTGTGTGGAGCATGGAAGAAGAAGATCGGGGTTCGGTGATGGGCCCGCTGAAGATAAAGGAGTGGGCCACCGCAGCCAACGTCGGATTCGCTTACTTGCACTTTCGCAGCCAGCACCGAGGTTCTGGTACCGTAGCCGCGAAGTTGGGGGCCGGAAACATCGTTCATCGACGAATCATACTACGTCTCCGAGGATAAACATCGTGTTGCCACACATGCATGTCAGCGCCATGCCATATCGAAAGCGGGTTCCTTCGGTACTGGCTGTTAGGCATCCATGGCCTTTCGAGTTGGATCGCACCATCAGGGCCCACGTTGGCCATATATACCTCCAATTTTTAACAGCGTAAAATTTACGACAGCACCGCATCCTTTTTCGTCTTCTATGTGTGAGTAGACATTGGCATTCTAGTTCTCATAAAAGCAAGGTTCCTTTCTAGAAAGACTCCTTGCGTAAAGGAAGACCTTTCTCACGACCAGCCACTTCAGGCCCATTTTCTGATACAAGTACAATCCCTTGAGAAGACTCTGTAACCATGGGTCTAGGAATCCGGAGTTTAGCTCCGGGAAAAGTGGGTCCACCGCTGTTCAGGTGAGGAGTATTAGCAATATTCTTTTATATTTTTCATATATTTTCATACAAATTACTAACTGAAATGTGAAGTTGATATTAAAAGAATAAGCTTAATAATTAGCTTATTCGCAAAGATATATAATTTTAATATTTTGAACGTTGTATAAAAATTATATAATGTAAGATTACCTAATTTTTAATAATAATAATAATAATAATAATAATAATAATAATAATAATAATAATAATAATAATAATAATAATAATAATAATAATAATAATAATAAT
>QJNS01000017.1:460954-537554 GCA_004154925.1 Monosporascus cannonballus | reverse complement strand
CAGCAGCGTCGCCTCCGCCGCCGCCGGGGCCAGCGCCGCCAGCTCGTAGTCGTCCCCGAAGGCCGCCCTGGCCCGCGCGAACGCCTCGAGCCGCGCCCCGTCCCGCACCAGGTACAGCCGCCCGTAGACGACGCAGCCCGCCGACGCCGGCGCCGGCGTGATGGTCGCGCGGCCCTCGGGCGAGGAGACCGCGGGGTCGGGAGGGGGCACGCCTGGAGGGCGAGTTCGCCGTGTTAGGTCTGACTTTCTATGGAATATAGAAGGGGGGGGAAAGTGAGGTGGGAGGTGAGGTCACGTGTTTTGATGGCATGGCGGTGTCCTGCACACGTGCAGAGAGGAAACGGGACTTACCGTCACGGCGAGGGCCGCAGAGCAGCCAGCGGTAGCCGCTCACCTTAGCCAGGCCGACGTGAGCCGCCTCGGGCAGGGCCTTCTCCATCTGGTCCCTGTCGAAGTACCGTCCGTAGGCGAAGAAGTAGACGCCGTCGTCGCCCGCCTCCGGAACCACCACCTTCTCGCGACCGCGACCGCGCCCGTCGTCGCCCTTGCCGCCCCAGAGCGCCTCCGGTGTGCCGCTGCCTTTATCGGGCCGGGTCTCCCGAGGTGAGGGCGAGATGGATCGGACCACGCGAGCTAGGAATTCGCCCGAGCGCTTGGTGGGGCAGTAGATGGGCGCCGCGGCGGTGGTGGTAGTCGTGTCGGAGGCGATGCTCGCTCCGTCGGAGACGGATTCGGTGTGGTCTGTTGAGCTCTCGCACGGGGAAGGAACACCGAGCGGGACGGCGGGTCCATCTTTGCCGGAACTGCCCGGATAATCCCGGGTCTCTGCCGGGCATCCGCCGACGCGAGATGATGATTCGGCGGCGACGGATCCGGCTTGGCAGGTACGCATCTCGGCCGGGTAGGCTGCGGGGGCATGGTTGTGGTTGGCGTCGTTAGACGGGGTGGGATGTTTGTTATACGAGTGGTCGGCCATGTTGTTATGGAGTATGCGCAACGGAAGGGAAAGAAGGATGTGAAATGCAAGGTTAGGGAAGAAGAATTTTATGTCCTGCCCACCTCGAAATACACAAGATTCCCCTATGTTGGGAAGGTCGAGACGACAACGGTAGGCGTCTATAAAACGGCGAGGGGGTTCCTGAAGGGCAGAAACGTGGAGATGTCTTGTTTCCTCGGCAGTGTATCTTCCTCTGGCGACCTAGATATGTGCTGTCCTTTTTATACGCACCCACGTGGCTAAACCTTCGCCATGGGCTTCATAGCGAGGGTTATCCTATACTCGGTATTTTTAGAGACCGAGGTTGAGGTGACTTCGCTGACCGGACCTGAGGGTCCCTCCGTATGCCCGTTGCTGTGCTAAACGTGAGAAGTCGTTTCTCTCACGTCCATATCACAAAAACTTAAGATGCATTTTGCAAGTTGATAATGCATTACAGGGCAGCCTCTATCAGCCGTGCCTAGTACCGCCTTTGCATTCTGGCTACTATCATCGTAATTTAAGAAATTGCTCCTCGCATTATCGCTTCGGATGCCCCTGTATATACATATGATCTAATCACCTACTGAATATTTTTAGCTGCACCAAATGTACTTCATGTCTTGGTTATAATATCTAATGATATGGTCTTTTGGCAAGACTTAACTTCTAATACGGATTTGAGAAATGCTGCCTTAATACGTACAGCGCCCAATGCTACGCAAGTAGAGAACGTAGCACCACTTCCGGCTCGTCTGGACTTCAAGGACTGGGCGGTTGCTTAAGTCTATCTGACAGAATCCCAGGGCAACAACAGGTTCCAGCTTGACTGCTCAGCCAAGTGGTGAACATGTATTGGAGCTTTAAGGGTATGTTTCACATGACTTCCTCTGCTACTGCGCTAAGTAAGTAGGGCATGCCCACGGCAAGACGGACAGACCAGACCAGAGGCACCTATAATCAACATATCCCCCAGGCTGCGTGCGTCGTCCAAGCTGGGATACTTTCCAGGCCCATCCACGGCCGCCCCCCTTAGTGGAGGCGGTAGACATAAGGGAATCTATGACCCTACGTAACAAGGGAGGCAAGCACATAACCGGCTGCTTCTAAATTCTCACAATGTCCCGTCTTTTGTCGCCAATAGACTTCCTGGGTAAATAAGCCATACACACGGTCTCGGTCTCAGGACTTCCAGGTGACCTGATTACCCACAAAACAATACGACGGGGGGCCCAGGATCGTCTTTCAGCCGGCGACGCTCCTCCCCCACACACGAGCGCGGTAAGTATCCGGCCATCTATACTCAAAAGGCTCGACAGCCGCGCCCCCTGTTCGAATAGACCGCCGACACGCTCGCACCAGCCCACCTCGTCGCTGCGATCACCACCACTTCTCGCAGAGGACCCTGTGCGGCTCCATCGCCAAGCCAGCCGGGTCCGTGAGCCTGCGCACGAACTCGTCCGTCATGGCGGGGACGCCGCAGACGTAGACGACGGCGAACCTACGGTCCGCGCCGACGGCCGCCGCCGCGTCGTCGGCCGTCATCCTGCGTCCGCGGAAGCGCACCTTCCCGTGCCCCGCGGCCCCGCTCAGGGGGATATCGCCCTCCGCCTCGTCGCCCCCCGTGAGGAACAGCCGCAGCCGCCCCTTGAGCCGCCCCTCGGCGAATATCGACGCGATGCGGTCGAGGAACAGCATGCGCGCCGCCTCCCTGCGCTCCCTGCCCGGGTCCCGTATCGAGTACAGGAACTCGACCTCGAACGGGGCGAAGTCGGGCTTCTCGGCGAGCGTGCTGACTGTTCGCCATCCCCCGCGGTGGGTGGTCAGTACGTTTCCCTCCGGGCAAACTAAATAGTAAGGAAACCAACAGTCCGTAATTACACCGCGGGAGTAGCTGTAGACTCCCAAAAGAGGGATGCGCCACCCACCGCTCAACCCCCGTGCTGGAAGGTAAGAAACGGGGAGCTAGCCGAGAATCACAGAGGAAAGGGGGGCGGGGAGAGGAAAAGGGAAAGACTCTGAATCACTCACGCATGCTCATCAGAGGATTAACGCCCACCCCCCCTGCGACGAAGACCACTTTCCGTAGGGCTCTGGCATTGACGCCGGGCGGGGGCCAGACGAAGCTCCCGCCGACGCGGACGCGGAGCTGTTCGCCGAGAAGCTCGGCCGCGGCGACGCCGTCGTCGACGCCGCGCCAGAGCCAGGCCGCCGGTGGGTTGTCGGGCGACTTCTGGACGGCGAGCTCGAGATAGGCGTAGTCACCGGCCGGTGTCCCCCCTTCTTCTTCCGCTGCTGCCGCCGCGTCCCCGGGGCTTTTAGGGACGGGTGCAGACGCGGTTGTAGTAGATGTAGAAGGGCGTTGTAGGCTGCGCGCCTTCGATGGCGCGGACGTAATGGTGAAGCCGCCCGCCTTAGGCACGCCGGGGACGTAGACGTCCAGCCACTGGCCCGGCAGGAACTGCGGGGCCCAGCTTAGCACACGCATTCGAGGGGCTACGCGGAAATCCACTCCGGCGTTCGAGTGATATCCGGGAGACGTGGGTCATCAATCATACCCTTAGGGCGGGTCCGCCCCTGGGGACCTCGAGGCGGAAGAGCCGGATCTGGTCATTGATCTGGTCGACCTTCCTGACAATCACGGTGTTGACGGACTGGGCGCGGTGTTAGCGATTACGGTATAAAACAGCAGGCCGAAATGTTCGAGATAACCCGCCTTATCCCGGGGCTCCGCTGCGGTCCTCTCTAGATGGCCCGTTTTCATTGCCGGGGCCGCCATCTCAAGACTGAGAACGATGCTGAGTCTCGCGTGTCTAACGGGCTGTACTTTGAAAGAGGCGCGTGCAATAAAAGATTAGATTTGGCGCAGGAGTCTACTCTAATTAAAAGCTGGATCGTAAGCCATAGCTCCCTAAGCGCTGGGCAGATCTTGGTCTGAAGACTTTATTTGGGTATAAACTTGAGTTTCAGGCTCCACACAGAGCCGAGCGGGGTTCGCCGTTGCGTTGTGAGGCTCTACTACGTTAAACGCTGACCTTGACTGTAGTTTTGGTACGATTAATGATTATAATTCACTTGCCATCAAGTCAGCTCCTAAAAAAGCAGCCAGGGCTAAAAGAGTATATTGTGAATTGAGATCGATCAAAGTCTTCAATCCATATCTCTAAGGGACATCGCCAGGCACCGAATGAACATGTAGGAATCGGATTGGTACTAAGCTTTGCGATGCAGATGAACAGACAGAAAATTACGCGTTACCTTGGATGGGTTGCATCATCCGGGGCATGGTCTTTTTGTGTCTTTGGACAATCTTCAGTCATCTGAGGGGTCTTGGGTCGGTTGCGGTTGGAACCTAGATCCAATTGCCCACCGGTGGAACCCTAATCTCACTGGCAAGAATGGCACCGTCCCCAGAAGCAAGACCGTATGCGGCATCGCAGGCAGCTTTCGGATTGTGGTCGTGAACGTTGTTAAACATCGAGTTTTCTGACGAAGAGCCACTCGCCCGCTTCTCCGGCGTTGGGCTCCAAAGGCGCTCAACTCGCCCGCTCTTTCGACGTAATGGCGACGGGCTATGCCTTAACCACTCCGCCTCGGTCAACTTCAGAGTACTAGTGTGGGGATGATCGTCGCTCTCGACAAGCGTGCACTCTGCACCGGAAGTCAGCATCATGAGTCTTCGTCTCGCTGGGGAGGATTGGGCAATAGGAGATTCGAAGTTGTCGAGGTGATCTTCAAGGATGCTACCAGTAGTGGACAAGTAGCCTTCTGGCGATGGGAGTCTTGGCGAGCGTGATGCCACCGTGCAATCAGGCGAGGCGGTATAGTCATAATCAGACAGCGAATCGCCGCTTCCTCTCGAATCATTGGCGTTTTCAAGTTCGAGCGTCTGCATTGATCCAGATGGTATCAATACCGCCGGCTCTGCAGTGCTCAGCCTGATATCTTCCTTCTGAAAACTGTCACTCTCGACATACTGCATCAATGAAGGGGTCAAAGATGGGCAGTTAGATCGGAGGGATGACGTAGATGATTGTCTTGAGCGGCCTGTGGGGATCTCTGGCAATGGCCTCTGTAAAACGTCACTCGTGATACCCGCTCTGGGGAACTTGCAGGGCTCCGGGATTGGGCCGTTTGAGGGAGCAACTGGCGAGAGCTTGGGAGGGCTCTGGAGGACATAGTCCCCTTCCACACCCTGGAGATCCGAAGTTTCTGATGTAGTTAAATTAACCGATTTGAGGTCATTCCTAAATACTCCAGCTTCAAGCGATTCGACGCCGAAAGCAAATTGCTGGAAGGGCGGCGAAATGTATTCGGTGTGACGACTCGGCAAAGGTAGGTTGGCCGGCGGACTGCATTCCTTTGACGAGTAAATCGACGTTTCTCCTTCGGGGACGAGGCTCAGCAGCTGGAGATGCTTCATCGAACGATAGTGGAAACAGAAGTTGCAATATGGGCAGCCTTTTGCATCGATGAGGCTGTACTCGTGATATGTGACATCCTGAGGATTGTCGATAAGCCCGCCACTAGGAGACCTATGTAGAATTAGTCTTAGAACTTCGGGACTATTAAGTAGTGAAAGGAACAAGGGAAATTCAGGCTTACGCTATACCATAGCGTTCTTGACTGCGGTACTCATCTAGCTTAGGGGCAATAGGCCTCCGTGCATTGGCTCTGTACACGTGGACCTCGACGGTGCCACCATCCTCGGCCGCCGACTTCTTGTCTTGGCCAAGCATGAAGTTGAAATAGCGGGCCTCGATTCCCACTTGGCTCGTATCAATATCCCCATACTTATCTTTCCATCTGTCGCCCGGTTTGTAGAGGGCCCTTGACAGACTGCCTGTGACGTTATGGGTGGTATTAATACCCCACGAGGATACCTGGTGTCCGTTCATGAATATCTTGAAATAAATATATTTCGAGGGGGGTGGCCACTGGGTGATGGCATATCGTAGCCAGAATTGCTCGCCTCGAAGCACATTAGAGTTGCACAAAGGAATCTCAACATGGTGAGAAGCCGGGGGGAGTGCTTACCAGGAGGCGAAGGAACGTAGACGGAAACTCGGGGGTTGACCTTCTTGGGCGTAGGATCGGTATTCGAGGCGCCTTCATTCTCAGCGTCTTTCAAAGCGACTGTCTTTAGGCGAACGGAGACGCTGTCTGGATGAGGATACTCATTGAGACAACCGTCTGGTTTGCCAGCGATGATGCAGACGTCGATGCCTCGGAAGCGAGGCATCTTGGTCCAAGAGATAGCCACTCGCCCTGCAGGTGGGGAATTCCGCTGGCGTGGCAAGATCCTATATGGGAGTGAATGAACTGTAATGGAAATGAACGTGATTCCCACACGAGGAGGATGGGGTAGATGGTGCCGGACAAGGCACAAGGCACGAATTTGCAACGTCTTAAAATAGGCGTTAGCAATCCGTGCCCGAGGGAAAATGGTGCCTGGTAGATGGCAAGTTGGCAATTGGGAAGTGAAGTTGTGCCTGCCTAGGTTTATCGTCTTGCCATTGTGGTGCACCTTCCTCAGTAGCAATTAATGAACGGTTAATCACTGCTCCTCATCTTCCTATCCGAGCAGTGAATCTCCAAGTGAATCTCTGGCTGAATCAGTCCCCGTCCCTATCTCCATCCGACCTAGATGGAGACATTGACAACAAAGTTATCTACCCATCCTGCATGTTATTCCATTAGTCCGCCCGCCCACCTACATACCAAAACAGCTATTATGCGTCCTGTGCAGCAGTAAGTAATCCAGATCATTTAATGAGGCGAAGGCTTCACACACCAGCTAGGACAAGTGTGGCTGGCTCGTTTCTGTAACCCACCTCTTGTTGTAAACCCTCGTCTGCAATAGTCATTTAATCTGTCTGTCCGCCAACTTCCATCATACGAGTAAGTTTCTGTTTGCACATTATCCTTTACTGGACGACCTCGGTCCCGGAGCCCGGCCGGCCGGCGGTAAATGCTGTCCCATGGTGCAACATACGTCAAAGCAGACATCGGTCGAGCGACTGCTCATACGAGTTACGTTGGTACTCTATTCCGTACACTGACAGCTGGAGTTGGATATATACACATGGCTCGGGGAGACCTGTCCGTTCCATTCTGTTTGTTTGGGTTCCGTTCGTAGTGGGAGGGATGAAGAACCCTGGTCATCTCATGCACCCAATACCTTCTTGGTATCTTCCTCTTTGTCTAACAGACCTAGATTCCGTATTTGACCAGCTGTCGGCGCATTTTCTCGTGCTGAGGAAGCTTCGGATTTTCTGTATGCTGCCTGCAGTGCTTTTACTCGCGCGGCCTATTCGATGCGATCAGTAAGCTGGCCCGCCATTTGGCAGTTCACGCTCGTATCTGCCGAGCGTAGTCTGGGGAGCTGTCGTCCATGCTGACCTCCTTCTTGTGATGCAAGCACTCGTAGTAGTCCTCCAACACTGGCGCGCACTTTTTCTTTCCGGAATCGTCTTCGGCGGATGTGTTGACAACGTAGCAGGCTAGGACCTCTTGCCAAAAGGGAAAGCACCGTCCAGGACCTGTTTAGAGGGTTCTTTGTCAGTCTTACGAGCCATCGCACCACCGGTTGACCAATACCAACCTCCGTGTAAACCGTACCCAGACGCCATGATGTCCTCGGTATGTGTACGGGACCTGATGTCGTTCGTCAGTCGGTAATCGGGAGTCCAGTTGGTGTGCACGCTACGTCGCTGTCTCTTGGGTCGACGTTGAAGTTGAGTGGATATCCCCCATCACACATACACATGGGTAACGAGAAGCAAGGGCCACCCAAGCTGGGCTGCTGCACGTCAGGGTCCCACTCTCCTTAAAGCGCAGAACCAGTGATACTGGTGGAATTTGTGAGCTCCTCTATTTACTACATAGTACGTATAGCCATAATGTTAGGTAGCCCCTCCATAGCTTAAAATTCTCGGTTAAGTAAATACCATCATGGTATATGCCGTAATGGCACTTATGCAGCAATGCATGATTAACACCTTGTCACATGGGGGCTTGCTTCGGGAAGCTCGATATCATTCATTTATGTCTTGCGCTACTGTCCTACACAAAGCAGCTACTTAGCTACGGGTTCGGGGTCTTCTTCGTGACTCGACGTCTCCCCTAATAGATGCTGTCGATATGCGAAAAGAAACATAATCATGTCGGCCCTTCTCTCCCCTCCTCGGGTCGTTCTACTTGCAGTCCACCTGGCGACTAAGTCCAACACCAACAGCTTGACTGCCCTTGCCTCGCAGCACAGCAAAGTCTTGCACAAAGAACTACTCCTCCGAATCCTGCTTACCTGTCTCCCCGAAACTTTACCGTCGAATGAGTACGTCTCGTTAGTTGAGCGCATCGAGTCAGGGTACCCTGAAAGCGACGATGAGCCCCATGAAGTCGACTGGTCATCAGTAGCAGATATTACAGACGAGGAAGCTGCCAAGAAAGTCCGGAAGCTGAAGCTGCTGCGTCTAGCCTGGAAAGATGCGCCGGGGGAGGCTCTTGATGATCCTATCACGCTATTCCTGATCCATCGTGCCCACCGGGTCGACGAAGAGGCTGGCTTGCTTCCACAGTTACCTGATCTGATCGTGCCATTCCTCGACCACGCGCCCTGCATTCGGAGTTGGATGGTGTCTGCGCTATTACCGCTGCTCAGGAGGAACCACACATATTATCCGGAGGAACCAATTCCGCACACACTTTCCGCTTTCGACCACCTAGATGATCGCACCGCTGTCAGTCTTCTGCTGTCGCAGACGGGCGCTCGTGAGGAGGAGCTTGCGTCAGTGGGGAGAGACCTACGAGGATTGATAGGCCCGTGGTTGTATAGCGAAGCGAGGTGGAAGCGCCAGGAAGGCGAGGGTGAGGACGCGGAACGTGGTCGCGCAGTCGGGCATCTTCTCTGTCCAGGCTGGGAACAGGTGCTTGAATGGCTTATAACACAAGCATCACGGTCATGGAAGGTCGCTGTCAAAGCCGTTGAACAGTGGGATGGCCCCGGGGATGTTGACTGGGGCGAATATGGAGCCATGTGGCTACGCGACGAACAGCAGGGCTATATGGAACGCAGATACGCACGCGCTGTGTTGGCCGCTGCGTATCTGATCCCGGAATCCTCAGTCGAAGCTCTAAGTGGCGTCAACAGTATCACCACTAAGGTTACAAACCTCCTAGATCAGGATCCGTGTCCGACGTTACAAGTAGCCTCTTCTTTACTCGCGCCGTTCGGCGAGTCAGATGAAGGTCGTATCCTCTGCGCCAAAAATGCAACGTATATGCGCAACGACTTACTTGAGGAGTCAAATCCTCTTACCACTCCTAGTGAGATAACTACACGACTGCTGCATACACTAACCCTAAGCGCATTCATTCTAACTAAAGCCGGTGTCCCTTGCACTGTTCGAAGAGCCGGGGAGTTGGCCTTCCTGCAAGATGAGCGGGAGCAAAAGGCAGAAGCAGTAAGATTCATCCATTCTTTCAACAACAAGGGGCCCAAGAACGATGATAAGTATTGGGTTAGAGCGCGGAATGAGCTCCTGTGGCTTCGAGACTGGGGTGCCGAAGAAAGTTCTGGCTCGACGCACACCCCATCACAAGGTGTCTTCGGCCAACTGAAAAGGGAATTCTTGGAAGTCGAATGCTTGAAAGTCTTCCTTTCTAATACTCGTAAGTCGAGTGGGTGAGGACTCCGCCGCGCACCTACTAAAATATGCAGGTTACTCCCTTGCGAGGTCCATCTACGAGGATTCCTCTGAGAAACCTCTCGATGATAAAGTCCTGCGAGACACTGTCATTGCATCAGCAATGCACGCTTACGATAATGCAACCAACCCCAATCGGGGACGAGGCGGTCTATTGAAATGTGACGATATGTAAGCAACTATCTTTAGAGGATTGGCAGTAGCGTATACTAACGACCCCAGAATCCATGCGTTCCCCAAAACTGTGGGAGAAGCTAGCCCGGAAGCCAAGCGAATCGAAGCTCTATTGAGTGCGACGCATGCTTTGGGCGAGTATCGACTCGTTCTAAAGCAGGGCGAACCATTCACACCTGTCGTTCTCCGGGTCCATCCGGACCCCATCTCCATAATTGGCAAGGTCTTGGAGCAGAATCCCAAGAGCTACACTAGAGTGCAGGACTTTCTCAGGATAGGAACTAACATCGTCGACGCGGCGTTGACGGTCAAGAACAACTCAGCATTAACTCCCGAACAGGCCTCGGACCAAAGGTTGCTAGCCGAGAAGCGAATCACAGCCATGTGCATAGATGCCGCTTTGGCAGAAGACGACTTCGAAACCGCGTATTCTTATGTTGTCAACCGTCTAGCAGCGGCCAGTCATTCCGCTCCAAAGCGAGGAAGTGTAGCGAAGGCTCCGCCAACCAGTGCGGACGACTACTCGTGGAAAGCTGCCCTACAGGCAGGCAGGTACCGCCGCACGGCGCAGACACTAAGGCCCACGCACATCGGGACGGCCAGCGGAAACCTCGATATCCGGCACCTAGAACAGCGGATAGAGTGCCTGTCCACCGCGATCCGCATCGCGCCGCCGGCGACCCTCCCGGAGATCCTCAACGTCTTCCGCAAATGCGAGGAGGAGCTGAACGCCGCCGTGATAGCCGAGGAGGCCCAGGAGTCGGCGTGGGACGACCGGGGCGACATGCAGACGATGCCCGGTGCCTTCAGCATGACGGTGCCCGCGGGCGTGGTCAGGAGCGGTGGCGGCCCCGCCAAGCCGGCGCGGCACGGGGAGGAGGCGCCGATGTCGCTCTTCGACCTGTCGAGGGCGAGCATGGCACGGGCCCAGCGCAACCTCACGGCGCTGTCGAGCCTCCAGCAGTCCAGGTCTGAAGATGCGCACAGCGATGCGGGCGCGCAGCAGAGGGTCAGGAAGAGAGATGCCCTGCGAGAAGCCGCTGTTGGCACTCTGGCGTCCGGTGTTGGCTGGCTGATCGGTGCGCAGCCCGTAGACAGAAATGCCCAGAGAGATTAGGTAGGCGGAGTATGCTAGCGGGAGGGGGGGGGGCGGGGTAATATGTTGCTAGTTTCTTGTGTCTTGATATCCCGTAGGGGGAGTGGTGGGAAGAAATGGAGTATGAGGGTCATGGAGCGTTTAACATGACAATGAAAGAAGGTCCTTGAAGAACGATTCGCGTAGATCTAGTCCTACAAATTGACCACCTCAACAGGGACCCAAACCCGCGTACGAGATCGCTATGGCCACGACAGGCACGCCTACCAAGTCAGAGTTTTAAGAGTAAACAAGACTATCATTGAAAAATATGGCCAGTAAAAATACACCGAATGAACTTAACCAAGCCTATCCAACCCAAGAACTCGTGTACATGTTGCTTGCACTCGGCCGTCCTACTACCCAAACAACCAATCAATCCTCCTTTCCTCCTTCTCCCCTCCGCTCTCCCCTCCGCTCTCCTCCGGCGGGGCGGCTACCCTTCGCTCCTCCCCTTGTTTCCAATAACTGTCGAAGCTAGGCTTCCATGGGTCCGTGTCGAAGCTGTAGATGGCGCGCCGGGCCGCGCGGCTCGCGCTGTCGCTGAGCCGGGACCTCCCCGCGCCCGGGATCCTCCCGCCGTAGTAGCCGTAGTCATCGCGCCCGCCGCCACCACCACGGCCATCACTATCGCTGCTCTCTCCTCCGTCGGCGGCGGAGGCGCCGTCGTCGTCGTCGTCGTACTCCTCGTTCCTGCCCAGGTCGAACTGCACGTTCTTCTTCGCGAGGAGCGCGTCGGCTTCGTCCTCGTCTCCGTTTTCGTCGCCACCGTCGCCGTCGCCGTCGTCGATGCCCGGGATGCGGTCGGGGCCGCCCGTCTGGCGGTGGTGGGTCGTCGTCGTTGCTGCGCTGCGGCTATCGCCCTCGCCGGCAGCATCCGACAGGCCGGGGAGCAACGTCTGTTGGATGAGCAGCTCGGTGTAATCGGGGTCACTGAGGACGTTCTCCGTAGAGCCGAGATCGGTGTCCCCAGCAGTTTCCTGCGCTTGGGCCGTGGCGTTGTCGCTCAAGCCCGGGGGCGGGGGCGGAGCATGGGCGGGGGTCTTGGGCTCGGGCTCGGGCTTCGTCGCCTTGAACACCAAACGGTACCACTCCCTCTCAGCCAGTTCGTCGTTCGCACGCTCCTCGGGTGGCAGGCTAGCCTTGAATTCCGTAAGGCTAGGTATTACTCCCGTATCCGACGCGAGCTTCGTCCTTTTACTATCCCCGCCGGCTTGTCCGTCCTCGTCGTCGCGGCCGCGCTTGGTCCCGGCCCCCGGCTCGAGGCCTTTTCGGATGGCAGCCCGGTAGGCCACATAGCGATCCGCAATCCCGTCCATGTTGAATGGGCTCTTGAGCTTCAAGAGGGCCTTGAGCGCCGTGTTGTTTTCCATGGCTGCCGTGATATCCGCAATATCCGCGGCGCGCTGGTCCGCATCTTCGCTGTTGTTGGGGCCGGTTGTTTGCTGGGTCTGCCGTTGACTTTCTCCCGCATCCCCGCGGGCTTCCTCCGCTTTCCGGCGGGCTGCCTCCTTACGGGCTTCATCGGAGCGACGAGCAGCTTCTTCTTCCGCTCTCTGGCGCGCTGCCTCTTGATGGCGGGCCTCCTCTTCCTCATTCTGGCGGGCTTCCTGTTGACGGCGGGCCTCCTTCCTGGCTTCTTCTGCCTGGCGAGCAGCTTCTTCTGCTTTCTGACGTGCCGCCCCTTGACTGCGGGCCTCCTCCTCAGCGTCCGCGCGGGCTTCCTGTTGACGGGGGGCATCCTCCTCAGCTTTCCGGCGAGCCTCCGCCTCTTCCCTCTGCCTAGTTTCCCGCAACCGCTCGCGCAGCTCGTCTTCTCCCTCCTGATTCTCCGGCGCGAGGGGCGCCTTCGGGAAGATGTCGTTGTTTATCGGAGTGGCGTTACGTAGCTCTTCCTCCGTCGGCAGCGGCCTCAGCGGACGACCCGTCACGTCATCCTCGACTTTTATCCTCGGCGCTTCCGCCGAACCGCCATAGCTCCAGTTCCGACTCGCGGGCTCGGGCGGGCCTTGGATCGACAGCCCCTTGATCGGCTCTGGGGGCGCGGGGAGGGCCGATAGGCGCCTCCTCGCCGATGCCGTGTTATTGGCATCTAGAGGAAAAAAGGCGGCTTCGGACACACTCGATCCCGGACCGATATACGCAGCTTTAGCGGGCCAGTGCTTGATCGTGACGGCGGTGATGTCCATCATCTCCTCATTGCTCATATTCTCCGAGGGTTGGATGGCCGCCAAGGATTCCCACGCGTGGTCGAGGCGGCGGATATCGTCTAGCCTAGGGTACGCCTTCAAGGTCTCCTCCCATGACATCCAAGCGCCGTCTTTGACTCTGATATCCTGCTCACTTGAACTCCTTTTGCCGCCGCGGAGGGACATCTCGTCGAAGTCGGCATGCTTTTCCCAATTCATGGGATCGTAGACGTTAGGGTCCGGGCTTCTCGCCCCAACCGGGTAGCTCAGCACCCTGTCCCCGCTGGGGATATTGGGCCCCAGATTGCCAGGGAAGTGTTTGTTGTGGATGTCTTCGGCCTTGTAGTGACGGAAGTCGTATTCCCCTCCCTTGGCAGCGCTGGAGAGGTCCTCGAGATTGGTGTCGTATACTGCTCGGATATAGCCAGCCAAAGGAGGCTCAGAGGTAGCAGATACGGCTTCGCCGGTGGCGCGGTGTCTCTCTCGACTATTCGCATTGTCATTTTCGACGCGGTATGCTTTATCCAGCGCTGACTCCAGCTCATGGGGATTCCTCATTTCCCGAACCCAGTCCAAGAACTGTGATGCGGTAGAGGGCGCCTTGCTGTCGCAAGTGTTGCCGCTACTACTGCTGCTTCGACGTGTGCTCGCCACCCCACTCAAACTCGGCTCTACCTTTGTGGCCACGGCGCCCATGGTGTTGATGGACTCCGAGGGCCATTCATATTCGGGGGCGGTGAATTCAGACGCGTAGGCTTGGGCCACCTTGCCGAGGTCGTCCCACCACTCGTCGTTGTGCTCACCGAGCTCGCGGTCCAGCTCGTCATATCCATGCTCGCTCTCCTCGCTCGCGTCGCTCTCATCCTCATCGAACTTGCTGGAGTCATCGGGATCCTCATCTTCCACGGAAGCTCTAACGATGGCTCTCTTCGCCAGAACATCCCCGTCGTCTTCTTCCTCCGGATCCTCCGGTGGTTGCTCAGTTTCCTTGTCGGGCGACGGGTCGGAACTAGTTGGGATGCCTTCGGCGCCTTCATCCCGGGGGGGCTCCTCCTCCTCGGTGCTTTTTTCTGGGCTAGAGGGAGGGCGGGGGATGGCCGAAGAAACCCTGGCGTCGGGTCTCCATCCCTTTGGCTCCATGATCTGTCTAAACTTCTGTACTGTGGCGTTGCGGTCGCGTTCCGCCTCCTCCTCTTCCTCGTTTCTCAGCCTTCGCACCGCGTCTGCCTTCTCCGGCTTCTTGCTTCCCGTGTTACCGTCAGGGGCACTGCGAGTGGCGCGGGTGCTACGGGCAGCAGCATTGCGGGTACGTTTTGGAGCCGTTTCTTCACCTGCCAGTTCATCAGGGCCGGATGTGCTCGGTCTCCGGCTCCGGTCTTTTCGCCCCTTCTTGGTACCGCTGCGACTCCCGCCCTTTGTTCCGCGGTTACCACGGGCTTCGCGCTGTCCTCCTCTGTTTCCTCCACCAGGCCTTCCGCGCGTACTTGGGCCTGGCTCGGGCGTTTTGTCACCGCTGGAGTCGTCTTCGCCCTCGGTATCATCCCATCTGTTGGGATCGTTCAATTTGCTAGCTTTAGGCGTGGCGCCTTTCGGCGTACTATTGTCGGGGCCTCCGTCGCTAGTATCGGTAGCGATACCAGAGTCATCGTCATCACCACCGTCATCGCCACCATCACTATCATCCCCTCCTCCACTCCCGCCACCGCCACCAGAAACGTCGTCATCGCCCCTCCTGCGGCGCGCAGCCTCGGCATGGCGCTTATTAATCCACTTGCTGGCCTTCCGGACGAGGAGCTCGTTACTGGTAAGACTGCTAGTGCGGCGCACTGCCATGGCGAAGTGATCGCGGGGCCGGCCGCCGTGCTGCTCTCGGGCGCCGCGGATCCAGTGGCCGCTCGCGTCGGCCATCGTGACCTCACGCCACTGCAGCGCGTGCGCGTCGGCGAGCAGCAGCGCGGCGACGGAGCGGCGGTGGCCGCGCCGCGCCGCTCGCACCTTCCGCGCGGCCCTCGCCGCCGCCTGTCGTGCCGTCTCCGCCTCCGCCTCGCTCGGCGTCGGGCTCGGCGTCACCGTGGCGCCCCGCTCCCGCCGCGCGCGCCGCGCTGCCGCTCGCTGCCGCGCCTTGTGGGCCTCTACCGCTTCCCGCCGCGTCTCCAGCCGATGGCGTTTCTCGCGGCGCTGTCTGGAGCGCTTGACGTGCCAGCTCTCATCTTCTAATCCTTTTTTTGTGCGCGTGCGCCATTATTAGTCTAGGGCCTTTCTGCGGAATAATGATGCTAAGACAGGCGGCGTGTACGAACGAGAGCGCGTGACGATAGCGACTAGGAGATGGGAAGAAATGGGGGAATCGGGGGTGACATGGTTACTGGGCCTGGTGTAACGTACGATCTGCCAGGCGCTTCGCATTTTCCAACCTGACCTTCGCGATGGCCTCCTGCTGCTTGAGCTGGTTGAGATTCTCCTGGATGACCTCGGCCTGTATCTGCGGTGGGTCGAAAAGACTTCGACGTTCCGACGACATGGCTTCGCAATGGACGCTCTCTAGGACGTAGTTGAAAGCATGCAAGCTAGAATATCTTTATTTCTTTTCCCCCTCACACAGCGATATACCAAGATGATTGGTAGAGTTGTAGTAGAGACTCTCGCCTCTGCGCCTAAGGATACAGGTCTGATATGAAAGCGAATAAAGAAGAAAGAAAAACCCATGGTGAATTCTAGTATCAGCGTCGCCAGAAGACCCCTGGGTTATCCGGGCGAGTCGGGCCATGGCTTTGTCCTGGAATTTTCCTCTTGCGGTGAGTGTCATGATGTCTCTGATAGACGCTTTCGGCAAACCCACCGAGCTCTTATTCTTTATCCTCACTTGAGACATTGGCTTCAGACGGCTGCTTCCAGAAAAGTACATAGGTACATTGTAATCCTTCACTGGCCTTGTAAGCGATTGAACAGACTGTTCAACAAAGGGTAAACTGATTGACGCATGCGATTGTACGTATGACTGTAGGTAGTTCATACATAAGACATGAAATTTAACTTCGATTTCATCCACATATCAAAAGATAAGTATATCTCTGTCTAGAAAAACACTTCCGGGGCCACCCGACGTCAGGGGAATAGCATTAATTCCTGATGGTCAAGTCAATTAACTGCTGCATGTACTTACCAGGGAAGCTGTGGCGATATCCAAAGCAGATTAGATAACGTAGTCGGCCCTGAAGCCGCATAACACTGGGTGAAAGGCGGTGGTGGGCAGGCCAAATTTTGAACAGTGGCCAGAACTATGAAATGCCATAGCCGAATAGGCACTTTGCCGAACACACCACATTCCAACATAATGCAATCGAGGTAGCCAGACACTGCTTAGATGCGTTTCTTGTCAGTAGATGACCATCAGCAAGGGTGTAGTTACCTATATGTTCTGCAGACGGCGCAGAACGCCATGGGGTAGGGGTTGATATTCAAACATGTGCTACGGTGAGCTGTTTGTTGAAGGCGGCAGTAATGGGAACACGGGCGAAGCAATCCGACGAGATAAGTCGTGCGGCTGAAGGGCACCCCATTTACCGCTGTCGCGGGGGCCTCTGTACAATTAATATCGGGTCGCACGGGCGATGAGTTTAGGTGCCTGGACGTAGCCATTTTTTTAATTGGCGAAAGACTAAGACTGGGCATTACGGTCGTTTCATGTTGCACCTTGGGACTTGACGATCTATTATGTTGCATTCTGCGTGGCCTCCATCAAGCAGAGCTGTTTCTGAACCGCAAAATGCTGCTGCTGAAAAGATTGCTCCGTCGTAACGCTCGTCAAGCTCGATAGACCATCGGAAAGTAGGAAAATAATGATACAGTGACAGGTTGCAGGGGTGAAAGGGCGGTTTGGTATCCACGCGGTCAAAGAATTGCGAGTGGTCCAAGGGGTTCGTGAAGCGAATGGACCCAACCTAGGCATCGTCAAGCCGAACTTCCAGTGATCCTTTTAAGGCGAAATGACTCGCATCATGGGCTAAAAGGCGGGTGACGTTCCACGCGTCCGTCGAGCTCCGTCAGAGATTAAGGTTGAATAGAAAAAAGAGAACATTGGTGGTTGATGCCTTTTCCCTCCCTGTATACCTGCCGAAAGAAAAACTCCATATGTCGCAACTTTTTATGGTATCCGCCGTATTCGCATGCCCAAGAGACAGTGACACAAGATGACCAGGACGATGCTGGGCATCCGAGATCCAACCTTACAAAGATGTAATGTGTGCGAAAAAGAGAGTTGATTAACGCACACGACGATCGCCTGGATGACGCATTAGCAGCGACGGCTAACCAAGTCGGGTGGTGTTGCTTGCTGTTTAAGGCGCACCTGTGTAAGTCTCGCGCTGGTCAGGGCGCGATGCAGGTTCGGCATAACCCGAAGCAGCCGGCTCTCGGGATCGGGGGGCGTCACGGTCATAGCGCTCACGGTCATAGCCGCCGCCACGTCGCTCATACCGCTCACCACGATCTTCACGACCACCGCCACCGCCACCGCTGCCATAGCGGTCGACACGGCTGCCACCATAGCTGCCTTCCTCACGATCACGGCGCTCATAGCCGCGGTCATAGCCGCGTTCCTCTCTGCCGTATCCGCCACGATCCTCGCGGTAGCTACGGTCGTATCCGCGGTCCTCGCGGTATCCGGCCCGATCACCACCACGATCCTCGTAACGGGGGCGGTCATAGCCTCGGTAGCGGTAAGGGTCGTCACGACCACCGTAGCCACCACCGTAGCCGCCGCCGCCGCCGCCACCGCGACGTCTATCATCGAAACGGCCACGTCCATCTAATTCGGACAAGAGTTAGAACTAAAGAATTGCATTTAAACATGATTGAAACGTCTCAAACTCACCTCTCTTAGGGGGGCCAAAATACTTGCCCGGAGTGGGGGTACGAGGGCGAGCACGGCGGGCCTTCTCGATGCTCAGGGTTCGTCCTTCTATGACTTCACCCTGCAGGCCGTCCTTGGCAGCATCAGCCTGGTCGGAAGTGACCATCTTGACGAAGCCGAAGCCTCGAGACTCCTTGGTGTGAGGGTCCTTCATGATCTGGCATTTCTCAACCTCGCCATATTTCTCGAAGAGGCGGGTGACCTCGGCTTCAGAGAGTCGCGGATGGATGCCGGTGACGAAGAGGTTGGACCCAGGGTTAATAGAACCGTCTTCATCCCTGCTGCCATTTTCCTCTTTCGGAGCACTGATATATTGAAACGGGAAAGGTCAGAAAATGTTTGGCATGGATTGACCGAAACTGGGAGAAGGTGCGAGACTTGTCAAGGGATATGGTGACTCCGCTGGCATGATGGAGAGGGTTGCTGCTTACCGGTCAAGGTTGGCGCCAGGGGAGGCAGATCGACGGCGAGAGGTCTCCATGCCATCGTCACGGGAGGCACGAGGAGAGGCGCTACGCTGATCGCGCTCGTAACGGGGAGGCTCGTCTAGCGTATCTGTCAGTCGACATGATAGGCGCATGATGAGAATATGATCATACCGTCATAGCGATCACCATTCGCCGACTCGTAGTCCATTGCAGTGGTTGCCATTGTTGACTCAATTACCTGATTGATACGTCGAACTTCCTGGACGCGCTTGTTAGACTAAGAAAGTATTAAGATCCGAGCTGACTGGGAAGGTGGAGATGGGATTGTATGAGCGATTGGCGACCCAGATGCTGATGGGAAAGGGAAATATAATGGTGTGGAAATAGTGATCAAGTAACGATAGCGCGGCACAAAGGAAGGGAGCGGGAGCGGTGGAAGGTAAGCTGGAGGTGCATCAAAGAAGACGCGATATCTATGTATCGGTGTCTCGTGGGGGGAAGGAAGGGAAGATGGAAAGCGCCGTATCCGAAGGCTGAATGTAAATAATACTAACCTGCTCTCTGGAGGCAGGTGATCAACCAAAAAGGAAAGAGGAGAACCCTGCGCAAACGAAGGCCCCGACGGTTGTTGTTATGTTGATGGGTGAGAGTGCAGTGATAGATCAAGGGAAGGCTGGGTTGGTTTGTGCCCGTCTGAAGGATGGATGACACGGTGTGAGGATGAATGAAGGGAAGGGAGGGAGACAGTTAATCGACGTACGGTTATGTTTTCTTCTCAAGCGTCGTAGGGGCGGGACGATGATACTTCAAATGGTAGCTTGTGTCTGCCTACCATCTACCGATGCGCCCGTGAGAGGATATGTCTGGCGATGTTGTTATTGACAAGAAAGGGCCAATCTGACATCAAAAAAAAGATGGTAGATTTTGGTTTGGGGAATGGGCGAAAAAAATGGGGAGGGCCGCGGGTCCAAAGAAGGTTGCAGCAGCAGTGGGACTTCCACGCTTCGGGGAAGAACGATATTTCTGACTTTTTTGCGTCCGCTTCGCAACCATAAAGCCAAGGCAGCTAGAATGTGGACAGTGCCATTTAAGTTAATGCACCTTGGGACGCACATGTTTTAAAACCGCACTAATCCCGATCAGCCGGTTTTCATCCCGAGGTCTTACCAAAGTACCGACTTGAGCTCTACGTACTTACGTATGTATATGATGCCTACAGGTATCCGCGATTTCCCTTTTTTTTTTCTCATTTCTGCTTATGTTCCTCTCCCCTTGCTTGTTGGAGGCGGTGCGACCATCCTAATCATAATCATCCAATGCAACACAGTACACCAGCTTTTGGGAATTCGACTACCATACCAGGTATGTATGTATGTACACAAGCTCTCCAGCTACACGTAGGCTATGTAGCTTAGCATTAGGTAGCTACCTACAAAGGTACCGCCTCTACAGCTCACCCATCTTGCGCAACGGCTTGTCAAGCCCCACCATGTCAGCCATCAACGACTCCTGCACGTCAATATCAGTTGGCTCGGCCTCGTCCAGGAACTTGAGGCCTTCGACTGCCTTGCCACCACAGGCTCGCTCCAGTGCAAGGAAGGCAAAGTGACCACCCACGACAGGGCGAGCCATGAAATAGATCCCGGGGAAATGCCCAGTGCCCTCGGTGTCGTAGAGATCCGTCATCGGACGATCTACACATGCATCTGGTCAGTCCTCTGCTCTAGGTAGCTATACAAAAGAGAATAAGGGCGTATGCTCTTACCCGTGGTGGTCTCGTTTACCCACTTCGCGACGCGCTGCAGTATCTCTGTTCGCACCTTCTTGCTAGTAACGGCGGCAGCGAAGAATTCCCAATCGCTCTTCGTGTACAGGTGGCGGCTGTCCATCGGCAAACCGTACCTCTGCAGTACCACGTAATACCAGTCGCTCTGCGCTTTGTAGATTTTGTCGGGGATGAAGTGTGGCTTCGATGCGCCACCGATGGGCGCTTGCTTCGTGTTCCAGAATCTACCGTGGTCCAGGGACGAGCCATCTTCGGGGAGGTGGAAGCAGAGAAGCGCGTCCGCATAGATGTTGTAAAGCGTGGTCCAAGATCCATACCAGGTATAGCTCAGCTTTGCGTGGGATTTGTCGCTCGAGAGACCATAATCCTGCCACTTCTCGATATACTCCTCGGCAACAGAGCCGTAGTACTTAGCTTCTTCTTTCTCGCCAATCAACGCCGCGAGCTCGCTCATGGCTTTGATACCAACGATGCCCTTGAGGGCAAGGTTTGTTTGGTTAGGTAGAGGGCCAGCAAAGTCATCGGTACATAGTTGATTCGCCGGAACGAGCGCTTCTTCGACGAGATACCTTGTCCATTGCTTCCACAGCTTGTACGAGCGGGCAAGCCACTGAACGGCAGCCTTCCCGCCTGTTGTACCTATGTCTTCAAACGAGCGATCCATGCCGTAAGCGTCAACCGAGTTCGGTCGTCTCACGGGTCCGGCAGCAAGTGCTATAGCCTCTTCAGGTGCAATCCGACTAAACGTGGGTCGTGGGTTGCCTTTATATGCGTTGGCTAGTGCAAGAGCCATGATTAACATATTCCCGCACTCCTCGAGGGGCATGTATTCGTCTCTTCCATCGGCGTGCCCAGTCGCGTTTGGAAAGTGTGCACCGAGATCGTGCATACTATAATCATTGGGATATTGGCCACTCATCTGGTGCTCAAGGAGAGGCTCCAGCAGATACTCTAACCATTGCGGATTTGTATACAAGAAGAAGGGGAATGCCGGGAAGATCACATCGACGGTCTGGAAGTTGCCGTCCGATGAAATCTCCTTTAGGAAGATTAATGGACTATCGGGCGTCCCCGAGAACTGCGTCCCTCCTAATACCTGACGGGCCGACAAAGCTACAATGTCCTGGTAATCCCGCGAGCCTGAGGCATAAGCATCCTTCGCAAGCTGCTCCGAGTAATTATGTGCCAAGAGAGCTGCTGTCTCGTAATCGTCAAAGTGGTACTGGAGGAGCTCTTCGGTGCTGTAGAAGTAAGAAGCCCACAACGGGCGCATCTGAGTCAAGCCCCTGGCTGCAGCAAACTGGGCCACAGGATCTTGCGTGAGGGCAAAAGTGAATCGCACACTCTCTTTTGCGGGTGACGTCGAGTTCGACTTCTTACTGAGTTTGAATGTCTTGGAGAAAGCAAAGATAGGTTCGTCCTCGAAAATGCCACGGAAAGCCTCGTCTACTCTGTTCTTCAGGGAGCCGTCCTGCGCAAACTGGCGTCGAACATAGTGTGCTTCGCCGGACTGATGTTCAACGCCAGCTGGCGCACTGACGTGGATCGTACCCCATTCGGCGTGGTCATAGAACTCTGATAATAGCTGTTCGTCCCGCCGGCGGATGCTCCAGGTCTTAATGGGAGTTCCCGAACTCTTGCTGGTAGACTTTTCAAAATCCCATACGATTTGATTGTTCCGGTTACCGCTGACCCATTCCCCGTTTACATCTATGTAGATGCTGACGTCGTGTGAGCCCTCCACGAAGGCAGTCAGATACCCTGCCGGTAGTGACTGTCGGAATGTGGAAGTAGGTGTAATGGGAGACAAGAATGACAGGGTAATCTTCAAGTCTGTGCCTTTAATCGTATATGTAAGGTTGGTGGTAGACGCATCGAAAGAAACCCCATGGTATTTCGGGAAAGAGACATGGTAGCTAAATGCTGGTGAGACAGCTTTCTAATGAAGTAGTAGAGGCCTCGCTTACCTCGAGGACCGCTTGAGGAAGTCTTGGGAGCGGCCAAGTAAGGGATACACCGTATTCGAGTCCGGCACGGCTGCCATGACGGCAAACCCGACGGTGCTGCCCGTCCAGAACATCGGCCAATTGGCCCAAGGATAGTCTCGGGCATGGCTGAACCAAATGCTGAGGTACGGATTGCGAACAATCAGAGGCAGTACTGAGGGTGTCAAAGTCGAGGCATGGACAGCAGCGACTGCCAGTGCCGAAATGGCTGGCCACAAGTTCAGTCTCATCTTGTTAGTGTCCCAAAGCGAGGTTGAAAGCCAAACTGGGAAAAGACAATGGGTCTAGAA
Organism: Monosporascus cannonballus; assembly: GCA_004154925.1. Lineage (NCBI taxonomy): Eukaryota > Fungi > Ascomycota > Sordariomycetes > Xylariales > Monosporascus > Monosporascus cannonballus. Next base: position 514,950 of record QJNS01000017.1, on the reverse strand, counting down.
AGATGTACAGAACATGAGACTTTCTTTGATAATCTTACAGCTCTAGAGGGGTGATACAATGGGTGCTTTGCTCCTTGAAAGAGTCCGAGTGGGATATGTTGACCCAATTCGGGGTGATGTTTTCTGATGCCGTCACCCCGTAGGTGAACCTTTACAAGTGGATGCAATAAGTGTAAGCGGCAGCAAATAGAGAACTGAGCAGTTCCATGGAAAGTCTAGTTTAAAGCTGGAGAATTCGTAGAATCGTATCCGTAGGTTGGATAATGATGTTGTCTGAGGTGGTAGACGAAACAGCCAAGAGTGCGGAGAGACGGTAAATAAACAGCTAGCGTTAGGGCAAGAAAAGATCCCTACTTAGCTCTATGGACATTGCGAAGCTGAACAGTTGGAGTTGCATGGATGCGCCGCGTCAACTGATCAGATCGCGACTCTAAAAAGGCAAAGGGATGACATATGAGGGAGGTTACAAACCCTGAGGTTCCACAAAAATGCACATGCTTGACAAGGTGCAGGGTCATGGGACAGCATCGCCCGCTGCCAATTGGGAGACGGTGCCTGGCTTCGAACAACATTCGAGACAGTTTAGCGGGAGCTACGACTCGTGCATAATGGCTAGCGGTCCAGAAAGTACTAAACCCCGCACTGAATAGTACAGATTACCTAATGTAAGAAATGCTGAATGGTTTGTGTGCACCTTAGCATCCCACACCCCCTAACCAAACTGCTACCCCAAGCACAAAGCAGTTTATAAGATATCAACCGACTTGCAGTCAAACCTGCGGTTCAACATTCATCCAACCAAACAGCAGTCCCCGTCGAGAGCTTCGATTTTATGGAATCAAAGTAAATGGTCCGGCCAAGGCGCTTCTTTGAATCGAGAAAGGGGTAATGATGAATCGACCAGCTGAAATGAAAAATACTATGGCGAGTAAGTAGACAATCGTGCCGGAGGGGTCTCATCGGACAACTTGCTCTTGTAATCTTTCTCTAAGGTGTATAACAAAACTGCCGTCTTCTTGAACTGGAAGTCCCTGATGTTAGCCGTGTCAAAGATGACTTGGATGAAGAGAATATAGCGACAAAGCCGGAGCGACCAGAGACTGGATTCATGAAAGGGAAAACGCGTGGGGAAAAGAACTAGAAAGAACACAAGATATGTAAGATCGCGATCAAAAGCGCCCTCAAATATTACGACAGGTAGGTATGTCCTCTTCGTCAGTGGGAGATACGTACCATCAACACTAGGATGGACTATGGGAATACGACCCGGAATTCTTGCCCACGTCGAGCAGTCATACCAGATTAACATACACAACACGCGATGATTACTACCTAGGTAGCTCCTCAGCCATGCACAAAGTCAAGGGCCGATGCGGCTGCTCTGTATTGCTCAACCCTTTTATCGCTTTCATGGCGGGGTATAAACCCCCTGAGTTTGCGGCTCCGCCCATGTCCGATCTCCCTGTCGGTACCCCTATGTCTAAATACCACCTTGGCTCCTGCACGCTATCTGCATCGGGTCACCCTACTTAACTAGCAAGTCGGGCTAACGCGAGCTGTTCCCTGATTGGCTTAACCAGTGAGGGTCCCCCGAGTTAGCCGGGGATCGCCGGCAGTCGTCTATTATATCTATGGTTGGTTTAAATACTTCTCGGGGGGCCGCTGTTCGCATGAGCGGAATGAAGGGCTTTCAACACATGTCCCAAGCGCTGGGAACGTCTGCGGTCTCCTTGTACTAGCCTATCAGTCAGTCACCATGGCCCCAAAGGAGCCCAACTTCCTGATTATCGACTCCGACGACCTAGGTTTCAGCGACACCGGGCGTTTTGGGTCTGGGATCAAGACGCCGGCGCTGGACATGATAGCGAAGGAAGGCGTGTGCCCGACCAACTTCCACGGGGCGTCGGCGTGCTCCCCCACGCAGACAATGCTCTTCTCCGGCACCGACAACCACATCGCCGGCCTCGGCTAGATGGCCGAGCACATGGGTAAGAATTGCGAGCTGTTCAACGGCAAGCCGAGGTAAGAGCTACCTCAACTTCCGCGTGGCGGCGTTGTCTGAGATCTCACAGGACTCGGGCTACCTGACCCTCATGTCCGGAGAATAGTTAGTTCTGGTCCCTTCCTCTATATTGAATGCGCGACCCATGGTGATGGCCGATCATGACAAGGTATCTCGGCGCGGCGAAGGAGCACGTGCCCTTGCTCGCGTGGCTTTAATAAGGGGTCCGTGTATCTACCCGGAAGCGGAAACCACTACAACTAAGAGCTACAGTCCAAGAAGGGCGAGCCGAGACCTTCCTTGGCAGTCGCCGACCCGAACAAGTTCTGGATGCGAGACGGCCAGTCCCTGAACCAGTGGACGGAGCTACTGAGCGACCCCTATTCAGCGGAGGCCTTCACGGGTGGAGTCCTGGGCTACTTCCGGAACAGGACCCCCGAGGAGAAGGTGATGCCCTTTTCCTCCTACCTCGCCTACACCGCGCCCCACTAGCCCTTGCAGGCGCCGAAGGAGTTCGGGGACCTATACGAGGGCGTCTATGACGAGGGCCAGGCGAAGCTACGCCAGAGGCGCCTGGAGAGGCCATTCGAGCTAGGCCTGGTGCCCAAGGAGGTAGAGCCCGCTCCCATGTTCGGTCTGTTGGACCCGGACCGGAAGACGCTGAGCCCGGAAGAGCGCGCGGCGTCGGCTCGTAAGATGGAGGCGTTCGCCGCCACGTTGCATGTCGTCGAGTACCTGGAGTCGACGGGGACGCTGGACAACACCTTCGTCCTGTTCATATCGGGCAACAGGGCCTCGGGCAGGCCCTCGAGGCGCTGCCCATGCCCAAAGGCGCAGCCAGCATGGGCGCGCTCATCGAAAAGCACTATGACAATTCGCTCGAGAACATCGGCAACCGCGACAGCTTCACCTGGTATGGGGCGAACCGGGCGTGCGCCCCGATGGCGCCATCGCGCGGCTTTAAGACCTGGATCGCCGAGGGCGGGATCCGGTGCCCGTGCCTCGTGCGGGTGTCCGCCGCTGACGGCCACCGCCACCGGCACAATGAACGGGCAGCACACCAACGCCTTCACGACGGCCATGGACGTGCTGCCGAGGGTGCTCGAACTTGCGGGAGCGCCGCTGGCGAGCTGCACCACCCGGACACAACCATCACTGGGTGGGAGCTTTTCGGGCTGCGGGTGATACGGCAGGGGACGTGGAAGGCCGTCTACATGACGGCGCCGCGCGGCTGCGAGGCCTGGGAGCTGTACGAAATGGAGGCCGACTCAGGCGATACCCGTGATCTGGCCGAGAGGGAGTCTGAGGTCCTGAACCGCCTTGTGCAGCACTGGAACGTTTACTGCAGCGAGATAGGCATGTTCGACCCGGATAGAGTGTATCACGTCGTCAAGGATACGCGGGTTACCTAGCCGTGTTTATTGAATAATAAAAAAATTGAAAATTAAAAACATAATAAAATAAAATTTAAAAAAAAATTAAAAAATAAAAAAGGGGGTTTCTGGGGTTCCCTTACCGATGACGAATCCAATGGGGGAGGCCGTTGATGGGGGTAAGGAAGTCGGCATCGACGATCCAGTCGTCCGTCTTTAGGGCCGTACATTCCGAACTGGTACTCGAATACGTCCATGGACTGGGTTGTCGAATACGCAGGCTGTTCGAAGCTAAAGTTGAATTGCGAGACGGCTATCAGACCCACGGCCAGGGCCTTGTTGAAGGGCCTCCTCATATGACCAAGTTGTGCTCGAGGCCTCCTACCTTGGTAGACTTTCGTCGGGCTGCTTGCTAAGATGGATTTATGGGAGTTGCAGAACATAACCGATGAGAGCGATGTCCACACCTCCGCAGTGGGCTCGTTTACACCTTTGTAGGCTCGAGAACCAGTTGGCGCTCAAGTTCCCCCCTAATTAAGTATCGGGGATCGATAGATGTCTTGCCGACCCTGACGGTCGCGCGAGGAACTTTTACAAATTCAAATCTAGCTATTATGCTGGAGATCTAGAGATGTTGAGGCGGCGTCGCTCTCTTGTGTTGCAACCCCGTGCTATCGGCCTACACACCCACATCCAACCCTGCATCGCCCTTACTTCTTGGCCCGGGCATACGGGGTAGCTTTCCGTCAATGCCCATTGGAGTAGGATAGGGTCTATCCATCAGACAGCCCAGCCCAGCCACAAGGACCCGAGAGTTGGTCGTGGCCTATCAGCATACGTAGAGATGATCTTGCCTTCGTCTAAATTCTCTCTAAGCATACTAAGCTTGTGCTAGTGCCCGGTTTCCGCAGCATTCTCCCCCATTTCCGCGACACGCGATCGCTCACCAAGACCCACGGTTGACCATACCCAGAGTTTTGGGGTTTGGTTCCCCAACCAACTCGTTTTCCTAGCCATCTTTGTTTCCCGATCTCCCATATTAGTCGGCAGACGAGATCATGCAGAGGCTCGCGACCTGGAAGCCGTACGATTTAGGCACGAAGAACGGCACAAGCAATGCCATGGAACCTCGGTCAAAGGCTAACGCAGCTACCCCTGAGCTAGGGTCTGTAGTTCGTCGCGATGACCCCGGGCCCTCGGGAACAGCCCAGGCTGTCGCAAACCTACTACAACACGGCCGGGGGACTTCTGGCGTACCCGGCCGGCTCAGATTGCCAAATGACAATGGGTCGACGATCCGAATGTACAACGATCGATCTCGCTAGACCAAGTGCAGGGAGAGCATAGTGATCAACCAAACCGTCCGCAGCCCACCCGACGCAGGCGAAACCTGATGTCCTGTTTGTTGCGTCGAAGCCGAAAGGTGAAGTGCGGTAATAATAGACCGTCATATGGTTACTGCCGGCCGGCCGGGGTTGGGTCTAGGGTCGCGTGCCCTTCAAGCCCTTGCACATAATGACGTCTCGAACAGCGAAGTCCTGGAGAGGCTCAACCATGCTGTCTCTTTGTTAGAAGAGATTCGCAACCCAACTGTAAGCACGCAAGTGTCAGCAGGGGTAACGTTTCCGGTCATACCGTCCCGGGGCTTCCAGTCACTAGATTCCACTCTAAGGCCCAAATGAACGGGATTCCGGTGCAGGAAGCGCGTTCACAGACCATGACTTCGGAAAGCTAGAGATACCCGAGACTGCAGCACAAACAAGCGCCTGCGAGTCGATTCTCCGATGGCCTTTGCGAAGATAGCCGACCCCGAGGAGCAGATAACGTCGTTTCCTCTACAGAGTTTAGCTACTGAGGTTTCTAGTGAACCGAGACGGTGGTTGCCAACGGACCAGGACGCTATCTGGCCATTGTGCCAGCGATTTCTAGTTCTTATATACGCGAAGAACCCGGTACTCGACTTCAAGGAGTTCAAGCAATACGGTCTTGAAGCGGCCGAATATGGTCCAGGCTGGGATGATCCAGGGTGTCTCGCGTTATGTGGAGAGCCCAGCTACACGTAGGCATCATGGTATGAACATCTCCGACAATCGTACAGTTGCTGGCATGCGCACTTGCCAGTCTAACCACTCCGCATGATCCAGGCCAGTCTATAGACGTAACAGACCATACCGCTGGTTTCCAGGGGTTGCCAGCAAGCTTACGCTCCGCGGCGGAAGCGAACGGCGAGGCCTTTTCGAGCCCGCGCAGCATCGACTGGGACTGCTTCCGGACAGCCGCTATCGCAATCCAGTGCACCTACTTCGCCGGGCTGTATGAGAAGTTTGCCGTGAGAACCTTACAGGCATGGCGTCTCTTAGAAGACGCATGTGTACGCTTCCAAGCTCTGCTTTATGCCAAAGCCGTGTCATCAAACACGGCCGGCCCAGAGGAGCAGAGAGCGAGGCACATCGGGCAGCGGCTGTACTAGTCGCGTGTGAAGGCAGGATGGTCAGCGTGTGCAGCCGCGGTCGCGCTGGCCAGTCATACTAATACATTCGTCTCAGCCAACTCAGAGCTGAGTTGCAACTACCGGCTCCCGTCTACTCCGGTTTAAATACGCAGACCTTTTCCCGGCGATGTCGTCCCCACCGGCGCTAGAGACCCCGGGCTCCGACCTACCAACCGAGCGTGAACTGTGGGCTGGTTTAATCGATCAAAGTCCAGCTTCAAGCTCCGATGCCTACGCGGCCTTAGATGAAGAGCGCAGTTGGCTGATATATCAGACTTGCTCAAAAGCATGCTGCGTATAGCGAGGAGCTTGAGTTATGGTAAATTGGGTTCGGGACAGGTTAAAGCGGACATTGGGAACATTGGCGACCTTCTATCGGTCGTTAATACGTGTATTAAACGTCATCTCAATGTACGTTACAACGATCTGGTGTCATCTGGCCGGCTTCCGAAGATTGAAGAAGGAAGCGGCTTTCAAAACAACTGTAGGAAATTGGACATTATGGAATCTCGCATAGGCTTGGCCAATTGGACGGTGGATTAGCATAGCCGTAGACTAACTGCAGTCGTTAAATTCGACTCTTTATAACACACTACATAGGCTCACATCAACACTTATTGTCTCGTACGTGAAGACGTAAATAGGGGTCATTACGTCAATAGTACATCGGAAGGATGAGACATTCAATAGGCGGCCCGCACAGTTGCGTTACGGGGGAAAATACCCTATGAAAGCGAGCCAATGGCACGAGCTGCTCGTCTTACAGAATATCTCGGGCTATAGAGATTGCCCGGAGTTGCGCAATGAAGTGACAAGTCGCACGGACTGCCAATCAGAACGCCGAAAGGGTGATGAGCCGCATATAAGTAAGAGCAGACCTCAAACAGGGGACTGTTATGTTACCTGGTGAACCTCACTATCAGCCCTTTTGGGCGCCTTGACTGAAATCAATCCATGGATAAAGCAGCAAAAGAATACCAGGGAATTTCGATGGCTGAACCAGATGGATTGATTATAGCATTTGTGCCCATACGCCTACCCCTCACCCTAGGCTCATATAAAGCCCGAGGTCCGTCGTCGTGCGTAGAATCGCGCCAATTAGCCCCGAGTTCCAAAGGGAGGCTCACCTTTCTCCTACGATTCCGCGCAGCTTCCTTAAATGGATTGTCCCATACTGTGCGGGATCCCCTGCCTTCATTGGCACCTCTTATCCTTCCTATGCGGGGCTAAATGCGAGGGAGGATAATAGTTGGGACCGGCACAAGCACAAAATCCGTTTCTAATGGACTGCTAAGTGATGTGAGAGTGAACCATCGATTTCCTGTTCATCAGCGACGGCGTTTCGGCAGCGATTTGTTTAACAGAACCCACTCACAGAATCTATCACGAGGCTGCGCAGGTGCCCATCCGTTTAACAGTCTAGAGTCTTAAGGGATATTAGTGTTCGATATTCAGAATTGCCGGACAATAGCATATTGCAGCCAACGCATCCACGTCTCACGCATCCAGGATGTCACTCGAGGGCAAGGTGTATGCCATTACTGGGGGGGCGAGCGGTATCGGCCTAGCAACGGCGAAGATATTGTCTCAGAGAGGGGCAACATTGGCTATCGCAGATATAGACCCTGACGCAATGAAGACGACCGAGGACTATTTCACCTCGCTGGGCGTACCTTTCACCATAACCAAAGTGGACGTTTCAAAGAGGGACGAAGTCGAAGGATGGATCAACGACATTGTTGACAAGTTTGGCCGACTCGACGGCGCCGCCAATGTTGCGGGTGTCATAGGCAAACATCATGGCATAAGAGGGGTCGCAGACTTAGACGATGACGAGTGGCATAAGATCATCGGGGTCAATCTCACGGGCACCATGTACTGCTTGAGGGCCGAGCTTCGGAAGGTGGTTGATGGGGGCTCCATTGTTAATGTATCCTCTATACATGGTCTTCAGGGTATCAACCGGACAAGGATCTAAATCCCGTCATTGCAAGCACTGACAGGTTGGCAGGGTTTGCGAAGCACGGCGCTTACGATGCTAGTAAGCATGGCATCATAGGTCTGACGAAGGCGGCGGCGAAAGAGAACGGCCATCGAGAGGTCCGGGTCAATGCGGTAGCACCCGGAGCGATCTACACTCCGCTCATGGAGAAGAGCTGGAAGTTCCTCGGCCGACCTTCGGATGCACCTTTCGACGACGCAGCCGCCTTTGGAAGACAGGGAACGTCGGAGGAGTGTGGACACGTCATTGCCTTCCTCTTAGGCCCAGACAGTAGGTATGTGAGCGGCAGCGTCTATAGCGTCGATGGAGCAATGTAGGTTGCCCTAGTAGCCGGGAGGAGACCTGTGGGAGACAGGCTGGAAAATATCAAGCAATGTAGCGGGTACGGCTTAGAAGACGTCCTCAGGGTTAACGAAATGGTTTCTTCCGTCGTCTCGGATGTGCTTCAGATCCCCATCCCGTCTCATCGGCTTGCGCATGTCGTAGGCGTCCTCGCCGCCAGCATTCGGATCGTTGACATTCTCGCCGTAATAGTCCTTAACGACGCGATAGACGCTATACCCCATGCCTTCATAGAATTTGATAGCATTGACATTACTCTTCCTGACAAAGAGGTCCACAAACCAGGCATCTGCCTTGTCGGCAGCAGCCTCGAGTTGCTCCGTGAGGATAGTGCCGATACCAGAGCGGCGGGCTTCGGGAGCGACAGTGAGAGCTGTAATATGTGCGTGCCACGGTAGGTAGTGCTCGGAATACTGAAGATAGCCGGGGGAGCTCTCAACTTTGCCCATGACTATTCGTGGGTCAGCCGGCAAGACTAATCAACATTTACGAGACTTGAAGTTAGGCATACTGTATCCCACGATATTCCCTCTTTCGTCTTCGGCGACCTGGAACAGCTCGGGCCACCTCGCGTAGTACTGGAAATAGAAGCTCAAGTCATAAGTCTCGGTCAATGGATCAAGATTGCATTTAGAGATCCTGTTCAGGTCATCGGGTCTGAAGGGCCGGAAGCGGACCATGGTCAAGTACAGTGATGCTGGACTCGGTATGTCTCAAATACATGTAAGTTATGAACGCGACATATAGGAAAGGTTCGGAGCTGCCTCGTGTATTTTCATCCAAATGTATTACACGAAGCGTTTGGCTATAAAATGTCACAAGTGGCTCAAGTTATTGTTATCCATTGGATAGGATAAGGGAGTGGAAGCTGATAGTCTTTGTGCCCCCCCCACGAAGTTGGGAATTACTGGTGCCAGGTACTACTTATCTCGGTAGGGTAACTTTAAGCCATTGGGTAAGATGGGGGGGTCACCGGGTGAGTGGTTCACCCACACGGCAAGCCTCACCAGCAGCCGACAGAGAGCCTGACATTCCAGATCGTCGCACTGCCAGCTGGTGGGAGCCGAGACGGCTGACATATCCGTTGCCCACATACACCTGGGCAATCAGCCCAATTCTGGGACAGCACATTTCTTTTGCAATCTCACAGGCGGGACGATCGTCAGGGACTCAAGGCCCAAACGCGGACCGCATGATTTCGTTGAGAGTTTTACAATTGAACCTTATTAGTAGCAATCTGGTACTCAGTATATTCGACAAATTCCTTGCGCAACGTATAGTTTTTAGCAAGTACGTCCCTGATATACAGACAGACAAAAGCCTATTTTCCCCAACTCGAGGAAACCCCAAGGCATGTGATATTTGGGGGAATTAGATCGGAATCACTTTTCATCACCTCACGGACCCATTTTTCGGATATGAACTAAGCATTCTGTTATGCCCCTGGTGTAGCGACCTACACCCTAAGGTCGTACTAAAGTGATATCGCATTGCCCGCCTATTGTTGTGCTCACTACCCTCTCTACCAATTTTTAACTTTGCAACACCACCCAAAAGATACCCTGAACCCGCGGCAGCAACAAACAAGTCAAGCGAGCCTATACACAGGATTTCATGTTGCGCAAACAAACAGGCAAACAACAGCAGTCGTGTTCGGAAAGACGAGTAGCGGCCTCTCAGTATAAGACCTAGACCTCCGGATTCCACGGTACCTGATGTAACGCGCGGCTGGGAGAAATCGACGTCGTAAATCCCAATCGACTGCGCTGCTACCGAGCCCAGCTAGCTCTTAGCCACATCCACATCAGATATCCCATCATGTCAAGATCACCGCAGATGCCGCGCCATTCGCGGCATCCCTCGAACATCGATACGTCTTACCAGCACTCCAGCCCCGGTTCCTCGCCGAAGATGCGGCGCGAGTCCAAGGCCTCCTTCCAGGAACCCCTGACGCCCTCGCGCAGCAGTATGAACGGGTCGGAGCTCAATATGCTGAGCGGCGAGAGCGTGGGCCACGACGACAACGGGCTGGGCAACCTGGCAGACGAGCTGGCCGATGCCCTGTCCGGGTCCGGAGAGGAAGACGAATACTACGAGGACGAGGAGGGGCCGTCCAATGTACAGGAGAAGGACGAGCCGGAAGCGGATGGCATCAGAGATAGCGGGATCGATGTGGCCAAGAAACATAGCAAGAGCCTGAGCCTAAGCGTACCCTCGCCACCAGGCGGACGGGGTCATCGACGAACGGGGAGCGCCTACGACGGAAGCGAATACGGATCTGAATCCGACCTTGACACCTCGGGATTGCCGCCAAGTCTCATTTCCAGAATCGACGCCGTCGAGTCGTTAGCCCGGAGGGGCACGGAGAGTACCGGGGGGCCGGCCGACGGTGTCTTCAAGAGGCTGACGGACGGGTTAAGAGATCTCGGGTCCCAGTCGAGCGTGGAAGGAAGTACGACAAGGTAAACCATCATGTTTCTGAGTGCGTACGGTATGGACGACTCCGAGACTAACAATGCGCACAGGTTAATCACCGCCCACTCGGCGCTGGCGACGCACCTGGCGCACCAGACGCGGCAGCTGCACAACCTCACGTTCCCGCTTCTGTCGCCGCTCGTGGCACCGCCGGACGCCGAGACGATCGACACGCTGGTGCTGCCCGTGCTGGTGTCGGTGTCGGAGGAGATGCCGCGCCCGGCCACGGCGGCGCTCGCCTCGCTCGCGGCGCTGCACTCGGCCACGACGGAACTCGTGCAGACGCTCAACTACCTCTCGGACACGCTGCACATGTCGCGCCAGACGACGACGACCGCGGCACGCCGCCTGCGCACCGCCCGGGACCTCGTCGCCGAGATGCGCCGCGACGATGAGCTGCGCGAGGAGGGGGAGCGCTGGCTCGCGCGCGGCGACTGGGGTGGGCGCCTCGAACGCCGCGAGTGCGCCGGCGTCTGTCGCGACGTCGTCGGCGGCTTCGAGGAGGTCTGCGACGGCTGGCGCGCCCGTCTCCTGGCGCAGGCCGAGTCGGCGTGAAAGGACGTGGAAGTCGCCTCATGCGTCCCTTCATCTATCCATCTATCCATCTATCTAGAAGAGAAAGTCCCCCTATACTTAGTAAGCCGGGTCGGCTTCATACATTTTCGGACCGGCAGCTACGAAGTGGCAAAGGGGTAATCCTTAGAAGGGAATAATAAGGCAATAGAAGGGCAAGCAAGCAAGCATCGGTCTTCTATGCGTTTCTGCCATAGAGTTTCCCATCCGCCTTCCGTGGTCGATCGAGCCATATATCTATCCACCCACCCATCCATCCACACATATACAACAGATAGACAGACAGACAGCATTGACGCAACATCTCTTTTGTAAATGGGACACTGTCACCCACACCTCGTCACTGAGACGAGGCGGTCGTACAAGACCAATAAACCAACCACAGCCCGAGCCTCGCAGAGGAGGAAGGGGAAGATAAGGAGGCTAAAAGCGGCGGCGTTTGTGTCCCCGGGGAGTTTTATCGGCTGGGACATAGAGGATACGGCATCTTTTCCCGAGAAGTGCGAGGATCTGGAATTAGCATGTAGGGGGGGTGGAGGGGGAGGCGCATCGAAATATAGATCAAGTTCAATGAAAAGTGCTCTCGGTTCGAATTTCCCGAGGGGAAATCTCGTGTAGTGAGTGCCCCGTCTCTGTGACTGAGTGAGATCCTTGATGTTGCTTGCTCCTTTCTAAGGCATGCGCGCGGGAACGTGCGTGGTGGTGACTACTGCCTAGTAGGGTTGCTTGTCCGGAGACTTGAAAGAAGAGCCACTGCCTGGCTAAATATGTCTGTGGAGGTTCGAGGTAATTAATTTTGTGGTCGTTGTCATATTGCTCGATGAGATACTCCGCGATGGCGCCTGATTCCCATAGAGTCAAACCAGTATTCGGATCCTCAATGGTACCTACCCTAGCAGTCGTGGACAAGGACTCAGATATCTGTTATACCCGATCTACGCAACCGCAGGAAAAGGCGCCGTCTCGGATCCGAATCTCTTAGATTTCAAGACTTGCTGGAATGATTCTATTCTATCTCGACGATACACCACCGGACGATCAGTCAGACTGTATTTAAGAATTCGATACATCCCGTCTCTCGATTAGCGTTACAACACGGAGCAGCCACGGGATCTAGCGGAGCCGTACTTCGTTGAGAATCACACACATTCATTTCGCAAAGACAGATTATCAAATCCATGGTGGCAACGCTTCGACGACCACAGGCTGGCTGGATCTCTTAAAAAGCTATCGTACCTATCTCTCTTTCGGGTGCTTATTACCCGATTGAACGACGTATAGGGTACCTCAATAGAACCGCCTGGCCCAAAATAAAGAACGCCCTCTCGATGCAATCAATCCTTTCCTTGCCTTCCTCCCCCTTTAACCCTTCGCAGCCGCGACGCAGATCGTAAATCGCTCAGTCCAAAAACCCCTAGATATCATATCATGGCTTCATCACAGGAAACAGAAGGCTCGCTACATGCATAATGTTATATGAAGACGCCGAGACAGGAAAGAAGATGGCCAGAACGCCGGCGGTAATGCAAAAAGCAACCATTATGTGAAGGGTACTTTTTTTTTCCTTTTCCCGCCTTGAAGTTGTCGCAGAGCTTCCCCAGTGTCGTGAAGTGACCGGCGGAAGTGGAAGTTCCGTCATTATAGTACACCCGTGGAGTAGTAAGTCGAGGTGAGTGGATCTCACATACTTTTCCAACGGATGGGTTGAGTTGAGTTTTGTAGGCAGGGTATCGCCGAGGAGCATTCGAAATGTCTCTTCATCACCGGATGACGCCCCAGTCAGCTAGTCTACCCCCGCCGCTGTCGCTGTCTTCCCTCTGGCCAGGTCTCCGTCCAAATGTGGTCCAAAATCTGAGGGTTTCGTCACCCGCCCCAGTCACAATCGTCCGGCCGTCGGGGCTCATAGCCAAGTACAGCACCCGGTAAGTGTGGCCGGTGAGGCTCACAACCTGCGTCATGGAAGGATATTTCCACACGACGATCTGGTTCTGGCTATAGCCATGTGTCGAGACGATCTCGTTGGAGTTCTTGGACCATGCAATATTGCAGACCTGACTGCCTGTGTCGATCTCGTTGATAACTGTGCCGCGTACCGTATCGTGGAATATTATCCTCCTGTCTGCGGTTCCACCACCGGAGGCGAGCAGGCCACGCTGGTGTGGCGACCATGCAATCGCTTTCACAGCTGCCGTGTGATCTGAGAATTTCCAGAGAGGCGTTTCTGAGAGTTTGTCCCACACCATAAGTTTATTGTCGTTGCCTCCACTCGCTAATTGGCCATCATCGCAGTTCCACTTAAGACCGCATACTTCTTGTTTGTGGCCCATCAGCTTCCGCATCCATTGATCTGGAGCCCTGACATCGCGGTGGTATATGAGGCGATCCCGAGATCCTGAGCTCAGGATATGCGTATTCCACGCTAGAGATCCCACACGAGCTGTATGGCCGGTCATCGTTCTTAGACGCCGAGTCTTCTCTGCATCCCAAATTTGTACCAGGCCCTTTCCGGTACCGATGGCGAGGTGCGTGCCTTTCTGGATCCACGATACACTTGTGACGGTATCATCCTCAAGCGTACATAGCTTGTTCACTCGACTCGTCTGGGCGTTCCACATGTATACGCTCGAGCCTAAGCCGACACCTAACACATTGGCACTACCCCAGTCTACCAAATTTAAGTAGAAATCATCCGCTAACTCCGGAGCATCTAGTACCTTATATGGGACCTTGCTGACAGCCCTAGGTTGACGCCGTGGGCTTAAGAGCATCTGTTGGCTCCCGAAACGAACGGGCGACAGGCTATAAACCTCAGAACGGGTATCCAGATTGGGGCCATGGCGGCTTTGCGGAGTCCTAGAAGGTGTTGGATGGCCAGCAGCATTGGGGTGATGGCGTGGTGACATGTACGAAAAGAGATTCTTATGGGGTGTCGAGGGTGTAAAGCTTGAGGGTAGTGATGGAGGGGGGTTATTCGGAGGGGTACGTGATCGTGTGCCATCGCGCGCATGTGAAGAACGGCGTGGACCTGGGAGGTTGGTGTCCGGTGATAATGTCGCTGGAGTAGCTTGTGGTATCGTGTTCTCAAATAGCTCTGCCCTCAGCAAAGTTGAGAATGTGCGGTTTGCTTCCTCAGCTGGTAACAGTTAGTACACAGATATTGCGAATGGACCAGGCGACATACTCCTCTGAAAATGAAGCTCGCCGTGTGGGGTACGCTTCTTCTGCTTTGACGGGGTTGCAGGCGAGCCTTCATCATGCAGTAGGCTGAAGCTGGCCTGCAGGTCCTGGCCGGATCGCGATGGTATGAACCTACGACATTTAGCGATCTTTGTCCACTGGGGGAAAATGACGACAGGCATCATCAATAATGGAAATAAGGAGGCTTCAAGCGGCCGAGGCTAGAAAGGAAGGCGACGCGAAGAATGACACTAGAGATCGAACTGTTGGCGTGTGCACTAACCTGTCACCGTTTATCCTCTGTCTTTTCCTGCTCGGACTGGCCCCGGGTGTGCTCTCTCGTCTATCAGCAGAAAATTCCCTTGAAAGCGCTCGTGATAACGTGTCGGGGTCAATTCCAAGGCCTCCCACCAAGTCGCTGACTCTGCTACTAGTTCTTGCACTTCTCGAATTACCGTTCTCCCCGTTCCGCGATGCCTGCAACCTCCCCCGGTCCGACGGTGGCGGGGGCGTTGCTATCCTCGAGGGCGTTCGAGCAGCAGGGCTATTCGTTTCATCGACCACCCGCTTCGGTACAGCTGGTGACAGGAGCGGCATCGCAGCCGCCGGTTCTGACTCTATCGTCATGCCGGTAGAAGCGCCGAAATACCACGGTCGGCAATCCGCGAAAAAAAAAAGAAACGAGTACTTCAAGAACTGGTGAAATCTTGGGAAATGCAATATCTGGTGGCGATTGCGATGGGGAACGCCGGATGCGTCGCCGAAGACTGCGGTTTTAGATTCGGAGAGGAAGTCGTTTTTGGTCCAATGGGCGACGAAGAAGAGCTGTGGGCGGGCTGCAATATCGCAGATATGGGAACTGAATCGAGTTCCTACTGTTCCTTGGAGGAAACCCTTCCTGTGCGCGCCTAGTCTACTGCATGCTGGTGGGCTCCCTTCCACGTCTGCTCAGTTAAAAACTCGATTATTTGAAGTATAAGGAGCTCGGGAGTGCGATACGGTAATGATGGCCGGAATGGCGAGTCGCGGTTGGTGTTGCAATATGCTGTATTATAGTGTATTGCTACTGTTGAAGTTGTCAAATACGGTGGGAAGAGGATTTCCGTGATCGCGAAGTGTCGTGGGAGTATTTTGCCGTCGTGATGAACGTTATTAACTGGAATGGGCGCCAGTATGTATGTAGCGAGCTGATGATGGGAGGTCTGGTGGATGCAAACACGGGAGGATGGCACCAGATGGATGATTGCAATGATTGATTGAAGCGCCTTGCCCCTGTTCAGTCGCGCCTAAGAAGAAGCACGGGCCATAGAGCTAGCCCTAACAGGGGTGGTCTAATCTATGTACATTTCCCTCGTAAACAATCCCACCACCACATGAGCACATCGCAACAACTGACAACAGCCCCTCAAATTTGCCAGTAGGTACTGGTATCTGTGTCAATGCCAAAGAAAACTTAGCATCGAAGCGCGAGTGTCTTCTCCTTTTATCATGCATTCACAAGGAAGGCTTTTAGGATATATTGGAGGTGGCTGAGAAATATACTGAGATGCCCTCGTTCTTCAGATGCTGAATTCGGTTCTAATTCCCCTTGGGACAGATGTCTGTTGGTGGCTGGAAAGCGCGTAATGGATAGGTTCGTGATCGTGTAGTCAGTGTTCTTGTGGAGGTGGTTGGGGTTTGGTGGAATGCCTACTTGAGGACCGCACATTGAGATCACCTCTCTATAGCCCGCTGCGGGGATGTATAAGAATACCTCACTTTTCAGGTTAGTAAAAAGAGGGGGGGGGTGTTTGCAGGCCCCTCGAATTCAATTCCCGCGTCCTTTACGCATCGGCTGATAGCCTGTCAACAGATCTGTCGCGTGCCAGTAGAAACAAAACAAATTTCCAAGCCAAGAGACGCGACTGGCCAGGGGGCTACCGACCCTCTCGGACCACTCTCCGTCATAAGCCCCAGGCGGCGGCGGCTGATGAGTGACTCTGCCTCTAGAAGCAATAGTGGGGTAAAGGCAGCTTTCACGCAGCCACGTTGCTGATGCGCCGCGCTGCTTAAATTTGTTTATTTTGCTCCGTAGGGCTGCCCATGCGACGCGCGACGGATATTTCCCGACTAGTCACATCTCCTTGCATACTCAACTTTCTGCAGTTGTTCTTCATGTCAACTCCAATTCGTGGCTTTGATGCAATGCAGAGGCATTTTGTACCTATATACTTTGACATCAGGCGAGAGTTCGTTTAACGGACCAGGCTGGATAAATGTAGTAAGTAAATTATGCTACTCGGCTTCACAATCACGTCTCGTAAGGTGCAAGGTTCACTCGTCTGCATGTGATGCTGGGGAAGCGGAAGTATGTCATTGTCCATTTGCAATAAGTTTAGAGCCTTTTTCAAGTGGGTGTTAATTCCGTAATAACATGTTTAACAAAGTGTTCACTATTGTATAACCCGGAGCTATCTGAGAAAGACAGTTGGCTGGTTATCACAACTCCTTTATCGAAACTCTAGACTTCGTTTAGCTCTTATAAATTTCTTCGGCACAGTCATCATGAATGCCGGAGTCCCGAGTCGGATCATTCCTCAAACAGTTAAAGTCGCATTAACACCCGCACGTTACAGCTTAGACCTGCTATTCGAACCTTGTTTGATTGCCGAAGTAGTGTTCAGCTCATGGAAGGGTAAGCTGGAATACATCAAAGAGCTAGGAGTTAGCAATCTGTTATTTGCTCTGTTTGGATAGACACATACGATATCTTACCTACGCGCTAGTTGATCATCATCCCATGTGAGTGGAGAAATAGTATGTGTGTTCATTCTGAAAACTTATCGAAGGCTTGTTTGGCAAAAGGCCAGTGAAATTTATGGTGGCCTACTTCCCTTTAAGGTGCCTCAGCCTGTGTGATTGCCCATATGCATTCAGGGGCCAGCCAGCCAGCACATCATTCAACCTGCCGGGTCAACCCCGGGGAAGACCTTGGAGTAAAGCAGCAATAAAGCTCGATCTTTTCATTTCAGTGTTGACTTCCCTGTCCATTTCCGAAATCTTACGCCTCTTGAGGCCAGAGTCCTTGTTTGTGGTAGGTAAAAATCAGCGGATACATCGATCTTTTCGTGCACCTCGTGTACTTCCGGGCCCCAGGTTTCCTATTGAAGATTGTTGTTTCGGCTAGTTGAAGAATTTAGAGTGATACCTGTTGGTAAAAATGCCAATATTGGCCACCCAAAGCAACCCCCTTTCCCTGCTGGGAGGCTTAAAGGCCGTGAGGCCAAAGAAGGTTCACAG
This sequence comes from Monosporascus cannonballus, assembly GCA_004154925.1. Classification (NCBI taxonomy): domain Eukaryota; kingdom Fungi; phylum Ascomycota; class Sordariomycetes; order Xylariales; genus Monosporascus; species Monosporascus cannonballus. Next base: position 497,236 of record QJNS01000017.1, on the reverse strand, counting down.
AGCCCGAAGCGTCTAATCATCCCTGCCAGGCCCGTTTGAGCAACAAGTCTTTCGGAACGGGTATCAGTTTGCCTCGTCAATGACCACAGGTCGGCCTAACTGGCCCATGTTACAAATTGTTGCTCCAATAACCAAGTCTCTAGTTACCATACGGCTTACCTAGGAAGACTTGACCATCGCTTCCTATTCCTCAAGCCCTCTGTATCAACTCACTGATTTTCTACCCCTTATTACTATAATAGGCCATCCGCCTTAAAGGCATCTGACTGGACGGGACAGGAATGCGGTGATACTGCCGCCACCCAAAATCAACTTCTGAGACGATCCCTATTGAGCTTCAAATCATTATGCATCAACTCAATAAAGGTCGCGGAGCCTTTGAAAGGCAAAACAGAACAATTAATCGCGTCATGGATGAGTTCCGGGAGCTAACCGAGATGTTCAGCATAGCCGAACCGAAGGCGGTCGGCGGCGAGGTTGGGAGATAGTGCATTGTATGCAACAAGATGAACTCGGCGCACGGAGATCGGACCCAGCTGGAATAAACCTCATATCATGATTAAAGGCGAGATATTGACCAGCCGGCCACCCTTGGACCTCATACTGGCCTCCATCGTCTCCTCAAGGGGCAGTTGTCTGGGCGGTGTCTCGGAACACTATCCACTATGCGTCCCCATCTGGAGTCTGCGCATAATAAGTGGCTTTCGGGGACACGATCCCCTCTTCAACTTCACCCCGATCGCCTGCCGGGTATTGCGTATCGGCGATTGCGCCTCATAGCTCTCCTCTTGCGTACTGCAATAAGCCAGCTGCTAAATAGCTGCGAAGTCCGAGGGTCGCAAAGCTCTCCATGTCGCACTCTCTTGCGTTCCCGACATCCTGCAGAGCAGTTTCGTGTCACAGATTGAAACTGCCGTCACATCCGCAATGGCCTTTTTCGGTGTCTGGATGGTGGTCCTAGCCATCGACGAGGCCCGAGGGGTCGATGCGCCGGGTCAGGGGCGCGCCCCCGTGGATCCGCTCGTCTACCTAGGACGCAGTCAGATAGCCCTCTCGACGGTCAGACGACAACGACCGGATGGGCCTATCTTCCTTTGATGCCTTATAACGTGCCTGGACGAGTACCGCCCCGTACCGGAGCTGGGACGTGTCCTTCGGGTCTGCATAATGTCAAGAGCGGCTTACAATGACGAACCCCCTTGCCGAACGGTCTGGAGAGTCCGGCTCCAACGCACAGTAGCAGCGATATTGGGGAACGCAGCGGTGAGACCGTGATTGAACCAGAAACGACGAGTACCGGCGAAGGAGGGCGGAAAACGTTGTTTGCCAATGCGTACTTCGCAGAGGTTACCATGGTGCTGAATGTTGCTGGCTAAAATTTATCTGAAGGCTCACGACGGCTGCTTTAATGCGTAACTAGGTACGCTGTTTCGTTTTGTCCTAGTTTCCTCACAAGGGCTTGGGGGAACCTACCGGGTGCTTGACCCTTAATATTTTTCTGGCGCTTCATGGCTACGCACTCAGGACATTGAATCGTTCCGTCAAACAGCGCTTTAATAACAGGCGGAGTCAGATACAGGGCCATCCATGTTTCTTAGCAGAGAGACAATTCGGTATATCCAAATCATAGATGATATGTATCGTAGTAGTTACCTCGAATTCGGATGCCCCTGAGAGTGGATTTGGAAAGCCACGAGGTTTTGTTTCGCACGTGTTGAGACCTTCAGGCTTTCCGAGACTCTTAAGTTACTATGATTTTGATTCATGAAGTGGTCCATGCAATAAGGGTACATCATAGAATGATATTGGCAGTAATGTTGATAGTCAACGTGATTTTGTCGTAAATTGCTAATATCTCCATCTTCGAGTTCATGTGGCTTAACTAGTTGTTTGGGCGATCAATCCAAGGCTGAAGTGTGGCTGACAATGACGATGATGTGCATGCAGCTAGAGGTCTCATGTACTTGCAGTTTCAATCGAATGCTGTACGTATCTTAAGTATACGGTATCCAGTACAGTAAGTTTTGACAAGACCCCACTATCGAATAAAGTTGGGGACGGTCTTGCGTGCAGTCCTGGACCTGGCAGCCGCAACTTGTCCATATCTGTTCTTGACCGTGGGAATTGTGTCGCCGCCTCACTGCCCTATAACAAGCTGCATCTCAAATTTATTTACCTAGGTAGATATCCAGTTGGCAGCAGCACCCGATTTCTCAGAACGTCTCGCATTCCATTCTACATTACAGAACATACTATAGCCGGGCAACTGACCACCGGGGAAGGCCAGATCGCCCGATTGATTGCTGCTGTTGGCCAGATTAATACGAGCCCGGGACACGATCAGCTGGCGCCCACACATTCAAAATGGATTACGACGCTCTGAAGGACCAATGGAGCGAGGTCGAGGAACGTGACGGAGTTCGGCTAAGTTGGAATGTGTTTCCAAGCTCTCGCATGGTCAGTATGCCCCGTTGAGAGCCATCCCCGCTACCATTCAACCTTCCGAGGCGCTCACTCTAACCTCCCGCGTAGGAAGCTTCTCGTCTAGTTGTCCCGATCGGTGCACTCTACACACCTTTGAAGGAGAAGCCTGAGACCCCTCTGCTACAATTTGAGCCCGTTACCTGCAAGCAGCCATGCCGCTCCGTGCTGAACCCCTTTTGGTATGCACTCTGTACAGTGACTTCGATGTCAGACTTCCGATACTAATAGCTTTGCCCCTGAAGTCAAGTCGATGTCCGAGCTCGGCTCTGGATATGTCCTTTCTGTCTCTCGAGGAATCCCCTCCCACCACATTACAAGGACATCACCGCAAATGCCATCCCTCCCGAACTACATCCCTCCAATACGACCATCGAATACAAGCTTTCGAGGCCCGCTCCTAGTCCTCCCATCTTCCTCTACGTTGTTGATGTTTGTCAGGAGGAGGACAGTCTGACGGCACTGAGGGAGTCGTTGATCATGAGCTTGAGCCTTCTCCCTGAGAACGCTCTTGTTGGCCTGATCACTTTTGGCACTATGGTATGACTTATTCGGACATCCTAGCACCCTGTCGCTGACCGGGCGAAACAGGCTCAAGTTCATGAAATCGGATATACCGAATGTGCGAAATCGTATGTCTTCCGTGGTAGCAAGGACTACTCTGCCAAGCAGGTACAGGAGATGTTAGGTCTTCTCGCTCCGAGCCTGCGGCCTGGAATGCCCCAACAGCAGCCTGGGCGTCCCATGATGCCAATGGGCCCGGCTGCGAGGTTCTTACTACCAGTCCAGCAGTGCGAATTCCAGCTCACCAAGGTCTTGGAGCAGCTGCAGAAGGACCCCTGGCCCGTCGCCAACGACAAGCGAGCTCTTCGTTGCTCTGGTGTGGCGCTCAGTGTTGCGGTTGGTCTTCTAGAGACGTCTTTCCAGAACGCTGGTGGTCGAATAATGTTGTTTGCCGGTGGTCCCGCAACTGAGGGACCCGGAATGGTAGTTGGACCCGAACTCAGGGAGCCGATCCGATCGCATCACGATATTGACCGCGACAACATCAAGTACTATAAAAAGGCCTTGAAGGTAAGTAGCTATTCCCATGACTAGTAATCGTTAAGGCTAAGTCGCTTTAGTTCTACGACAACTTGGCGAAGAGGACCGCGCACAACGGCCATATAATAGACATCTTCGCTGGTTGCTTGGATCAAGTGGGCTTGCTAGAGATGAAAGGTCTCTGCAACTCTACGGGCGGTCATATGATCCTGACAGACAGCTTCACTTCCTCCATGTTTAAACAGTCCTTCATCAGGGTCTTCGAAAAGGACGCAGACGACAATCTACTGATGGGCTTCAACGGTGTCCTCGAAGTACTGACCACGAAGGAACTCAAAGTCACAGGCCTGATCGGTCACGCAGTATCATTAAATAAGAAGTCTACGTCCGTAGGGGAGACGGAGTGCGGTATCGGAAACACCTGTTCGTGGAAGATGTGCGGCATCGACCCTAGTGCTAGCTATGGCGTGTACTTCGAGATCGCCGGCCAGGGCGGCCCCATGCAACACCAGCAAGGCCAACAAAAGGGCATGATTCAGTTCTTGACGTACTATCAACATTCTTCTGGCCAGTTCCATTTGCGCGTAACAACTATCGCGCGGAACCTGAGCGGCCCAGCTGGCGATCCAGCTATTGCTCAGTCTTTTGATCAAGAAGCGGCCGCCGTCCTGATGTCAAGGATTGCAGTATTCAAGGCGGAAGTGGACGACGGGCCCGATGTCCTCCGATGGGTCGACCGCATGCTCATCCGGCTATGTTCCAAATTCGCTGATTACCGGAAGGACGACCCCTCATCGTTCAGACTGGAGAAGAACTTCACTTTATATCCTCAGTTCATGTTCCACCTACGCCGAAGTCAGTTCCTTCAGGTATTCAACAACTCGCCCGACGAGACGGCATTCTATCGTCACGTGTTGAATCACGAGGATGTTAGCAACTCTCTTATCATGATTCAACCGACACTTGACTCGTATACCTTCGATCAGGAAGGTGGGCAGCCGGTGCTGCTCGACTCCGCCTCCATTCAACCCACGCATATCCTCCTTCTCGACACTTTCTTCCACATACTCATTTTCCACGGCGAGACGATCGCCGAATGGAGAAAGGCTGGCTACCAGGACCAAGAAGGTTACGAGAACTTCGCTGCCTTGCTCGAGCAACCGAAAGAGGACGCCAGGGTGAGTGATATTATGCAGAGTTATGATGGCATGTTAGCAAATGCTAATCGAGCTTAGGATCTTATCGCGGACCGTTTCCCTCTTCCTCGATTCATCGTCTGCGATGCCGGTGGTTCGCAGGCACGTTTCCTGTTGTCTAAGCTGAACCCCTCGACGACACATACATCGGGCGCCTACGGCGGTGTCGGTGCTCAGACTGCCCAGACCATTTTCACCGATGATGTGTCGTTACAGACTTTCATGGACCATTTGATGAAGTTAGTATACAATTGAACTTCTCGCATGAAACTTTACTAACCTACGTGGTACAGACTGGCCGTGAGCGGGACCAGTTAAATCTTCTGTCCAGGGTTAGAACTGGCCGAGGACTCAACTACTAGCTAGATTATGGAGCGAATGATTTCACGACTTAATTACAAGGAAGAAAATCAACCAACATAATAGATGACGATTACTTACGCTAGCTATGTGCTCTAAGGTGTTCAAATAGGACCGGTGACATATTGATGCTTTTTCATACCCAGAATAATGGCTTAACCTACGTAGATACCTAGGGATATGACTTGGGCGAGTGAATCGGATAGGCGGGCAACCTTTTGTCTTATATCATAGCGTTTGGAGCTTTCTAGCTTCACTGTAAGACAAGGGCAATGCTGATGTATAGAACGAAGTAGTACTCAGTTTTGTATCAATTATCGCTTAAGCCAATATGTAGCATCCCATGCAGCTCCATAATGAGGTGATTCGCTTACCACAGCTGCTATCCTTACTATGGTTATTTCTCGGCCAAACTTTATCCTTATTGGGCTGGACCAGAAATCGCTTATCCACCAGCGCTAGGGCTGCCCCCCCCAAAATATTCCACACAATCGCACCTGCAATTTGAGTCGGATCCGTCTGGCGAACTTTTTTCCACCTCCACGAGCAGGCGTCTTGATTGTGAGGCTCAGATCATCTCAACCAACCTCTCTCCCACGGATACCCAGACCCTCGATACCTTGTCACAATGCGTACGTTTGCCCGTTCGCCCGATCGAAACCTTTTCCAGCTTGACTGACGTGTTGCGACAATAGCTCCCAAGTTCGACCCCAATGAGGTTAAGGTGATGTACGCGGAAAGCCGCTCCTCAGCCCTCGAGATATATTTCGACAGCGATGCGACTCGTCTCGAGCCGTTGGACTGACCTCAATTCGTTTAGCCACCTCCGAGCTACCGGAGGTGAGGTCGGTGCCTCTTCCGCCCTCGCTCCCAAGATCGGTCCCCTCGGTCTTTCGCCTAAGAAGGTCGGAGAAGATATCGCCAAGGCCACTGGTGACTGGGTAGGCATCTCGCGCGGTATTCGATATAGAGTTGGACATAGCCGCTGATACAACTACGATGGACAGAAAGGTCTGCGTGTCACCGTCAAGCTCACTATCCAAAACCGTCAGGCGGCAGTCTCGGTTGTCCCTACCGCTTCATCCCTCATCATCAAGGCCCTGAAGGAGCCCCCGAGAGACCGGAAGAAGGAGAAGAACATCAAGCACACCAAGAGCGTTCCTCTTGATGACATCATCGAGATCGCTCGGACGATGCGATTCAAGTCCTTCGCAAAGGAATTGAAGGGTACGGTGAAGGAAGTTTTGGGAACGGCTTTCAGTGTTGGCTGCCAGGTTGACGGCAGAAGTCCGAAGGATGTCTCAGACGACATCGAGAGCGGCGAGATTGAGAGTACGCAGCCCCACCAATGCAGCCACTAGCTGTAGACTGAAGAGAGGCTAACGTTGGATACAGTTCCTGACGAGTAAACGAGGACCGGTTGCGCAAAGAGATGTTCTTTTTTTCCGCATCTATTACAGGAGTTCAGGAATGGCTTTGCATTAGGCTTCGCCAGATGTCCTCAAAATCGAGAGATATGGCCAATGAACCCCAAGTTCCGTAATGCGGCCATGTGACCACATACAGTTTCTCCCCTTTTTCGAAAATCCTTGGTACACTCTGAGATATACCTAGCTCTCCATGGTCTATTTCTATTTTACGTCAAGGAAGATTGAACAATTGCCCAAATACTCACCGCGGCATCCTGCTGAAAGGCTCATGTGGAGGTTGAGGTCCATCTTTATTGGCCAACAAAATATCATTCGAGGCCGTCGTTGCTTCAGCATATGTACGAATGGGACAGCCGCTCTGGCTGCAATCAGACACAAACTACCGTTAGCTAGCCGCGTCGGCTGTTGCCACGTTGCGGACATAGGTTACGGTTCACCGCAGCGACGATATGACCCCTGCCAAAGGGAGGATTTTGCGTGGAACGTGTCTGATTGTGGTCATTGAGATACTGCGCATTCCCATTCTCTAGCTGAGCTCTCGGGCAAAGTCCATTCTCCGATCAACTGGTTATAGTTTGAATCTGGATTCTACCGCCTCGACTTCTTGTCAGTCTATACACAATGTCTCTTCCAGAAGTGATGATTTATAGATCGGGTGAGTGTCTGGTTGACGAACAATCACTCATAGATGACCCGGTCTCCGGGGAGGATATTGATTGCGCGGCCTTTTATGAGGATGCCGGAGAATTAGTGATACTTCAGCAGCATGGACTAACTACAACCATTGGATCCACGGGCGTCAATAGCTTAATCGGACTGGACCCATATTGATTCGGCGGAAAAAACCTCTGGTGGCTAAGTAGATTTTAGTCATTCCTTAGCTGGCACTATACAGAGTAACCAGAAGTTGCAAACTGCGATATTCGCATTCGACTTGAGGGGGCTCGCTGGTTGGCGAACGTCGTGATATGCGTGTCAAGAATGGAAACACTCGGATTCTTCTTCAATGCTAAAATACTTTGTATCACCACGGCAATTCTCATATACCGTTGGTTAGTTGGTTCCATTGGATTTGTTAATGGCTTTTCCAATATTCCAGCACCCCAGACCCCCTCGACACCCATTAGACCCTCTGACCGGGGTTTCCGGTACACGGCACCACTCTGCGCCCGCCTTGGACACACCAACTAGTGCTTGGCTGCTTCTTGGATCATGCAGCAGCCGCATTACCTGGGTGATCTGGAAGATGGTACGCGCACTTTGGATATGGATGGATGTGCGTATGCATGGAGGAATATTTCTCTATATTTCTACCATCGTGGGTGGTTCATGATGGACCACTGGATGAACTGACGAGATTCTATTGCCCGGGCCCAAGCCGAATATGGTACTGGCTATGAGCTGCTGGCGAGGAATATCCATGCGCGTACTATGCAAGAAGAGAGTTCATTGTGCAGCTAGAGTAACCTCGTATGGTAATGGCACATGGATGCACGTACGCACATACATGTAGATGCGGGATCTAAAACGAGACGTACATGTGATATAGATATCTCGGTGCCTAAGCATGGTACTTCATATTGTAGGCACTTTTCGTGACGGTTTAAGCCGCCTTATAATGTCTTTATAGGTTGTTGCTGTTTAGATGCGGCAGGGCATGGTGAATTCCATGACTTTGTCGCCTTTTCCTGTTTTGTGCTTCGTCCTGTCCTCCATGCGTTGTACATATGCGTTTCACACCGTATGTGGCGTGGCAACCACAACGTAAGGAGAAGCCTCTTTCCCACCGTTCGAAGCGCCCTGGCCGACAGGAGGGTATGACAGCCCGTGGGGCGCCCGATTCCATTCGGCGCTCCTACACGGTGTGAATGGCTGTGATTGCCACGACGATCTCCAACCTGCCCAATCTCCTTCGAGGCAAGCAGTGATTGTCTTCTCAGCTGCTCGTCTCGCTAGGCGAATAACAAACCTGGGACGGTTGGAGATTCCAACTGAAGGATTGTTCGCGGTAAGGTCCTCGCCGTGTGTCCACATCGCAGGAGTCAGCGGAACCCATGTTGGCCCCACATTTGCATTCCGGAGGGGTGTGAGGATCTGGCAGGCTGCTCATAGCCTGATACTTTGGTGAGGTCTTTGGTGCCAACCTTTAAAAAGCACATCGTACGCTCCTTTAGTATAAGTGTTAAGTGGGCATCAACCCTGGCGATCTGGATGCCTATTGTATTCACGCTCCCCAGGTTACCTACTGGATGTATGTATGAGCGCTACATATTCTGCGAGTACGAATATCTGGATGTAAACCCGGTCCAAACACGGGGGGAGATGCGACTTAGTAAGGATATGCCTACATGTAACTCACACGGACGAGGGCGCGTACTGATGGCTTCAGCACCTGCAGGGTGGACTGCTAGTCACCCAGCCTGATCCAAGTCTCACAGGGCACAAACGGGCCTTCCCAGCACTGATGGTCGTTCATTACTCACCAAAGCTCCACACTAGGAAACTTTCCCCACACCGAAATTATTGCACTAAACTCCTACTACTATTAGACCAGAGTTAGCATCAGGATTAACACTGACCTAAACCTTCCCGTCGTTACCCAGTCCCAGTCTTTCACCTGGTAAACAATACTGTCTTCGACGATTAAGTTTACTTCCTACATATGTAAGGTCTGTCGGGCTCTTCGCCATCGCGGAAACGCTGTTGAGCCGTTCCTTTTAAGCCAGGACACGCACCCTGTAGGACTATCATTAAACTATCGAATCCGTTACTTTTGTAAGTCAGCGGTCTCGTCTTAATAGCGATATCCCGATATTCCCAATACCATCCGACGTTAACGCGTAACCGCTATTCGAAAACAGCATTTCTTCCGCGCCGTCTCAATCTGTCTTGGCGTTAATTTGTCCTCTAGCCCAGTACTCCTGCTCGGTGCCGCTCCATCGGGCTCTGTCGCATTTCGTCGCAAGAAGAGGCGCTGATTGGGACTCGAAGGTTGACAGACTGGCGGTTAACCAAGATTGTCATCGACGTTGATCGTTCTGGCGCGTCCTGGTCAGACGACGGCCCGGACTGCCACGACTAGGAATCGGGCTCACATTAAGACAGTCTTGTTATATTTCGATTCATTCGGCCAGGGGCAGCGGGGTCTTGCATTTCCAGATGTATAGCTGTCAGCCTCCATAAGCCGTGCTCTAATCAGCAGGCTATGACGAAAACCAGCTTTGCGTCTAGGTTGAGAAACATAACGCTCCTTTTCCCCAGGCTTTCTCCGAGGGTGTCGCATAGATGTTACCCATGGTTCAGAGGCACCAGATGGTGCATCACTCGCCTCATCTGGATTCCCGGTCCTCATTTCAGCCCGATCTTCAACATGAGTATCTATCATTTCAGCATCAAGCCCATACTCCGCGGCCCTCTATGCCCGGCCGCATCTCATCCCATCGTGGGTTTCCCATTAGGGTCTCACAGCCGCCTCAGCAGCCCCACCAACCTCATGCACGGCCGAATGTCTTCAGGATGCGACCCCACCTATCCGACCATAGCGAACACCAGCTGAGGCGCAAGACCCCAAATGGAACGATAGATGCCGGGTACGATGGGACACCAGCGCAGCTCGCCTCAGGGCCGCCTCCCTTGAAACATATGATACTGGCCGTTTCCAACAATGGCCCTCCCACCCCCGGCGCGCCCTTACAGAATGACTATCTTGGCTTGAATCACAGCATACATCCGACTTCTGACGGTTGGACATATCGCCAGGCCCCCTCTTTCGGGCATCAGGACCGTAATGCGCAGTTTGGGGTAGATGCCAACCTCCTCCCTCCTGGAGCAGGTTGGAAATCAGCTCTAGATGGTGGTTCGCGACCCGCTACTGCCCTCGACTGCGCTCCGAGCCCTCAGTCCATGGCCTATTTTCCTTACAATAATGGAGCGAGGATCCCGACTGCTCTTCAGCCAATATATCACCAGTCTCCAGGTCCCGCTTTGTTCAATAATGGCAGCCTGCTTCCCGTGCCCGCTTGGCCTGAGATGAATGTGCCAAACTACCAGTCATTGGTACATCCTGGTGTCCAGGCTTATCATGGTTTCAATGGCCAGCCCATGCTTCATCCGCATCCAACAGATCCGCTGTCGTCCTCTGGAATCCCGCTTGGCGATTCTCGCTTGGACCCCGGGGCTGGCCATTTCCAAGCGCCTTCCCGCAGGCTGGAATCTCTCACCCTCGAATCTTCGAATGGATACGGTACATCCGGGACGCCATTGCAAGACAGCGATTCCCGGGCCAGGTTTCGTGTAAAAGCGCTTGCGAATGCTCACCGGGCGTATCTAGAGTTGCTAGCATACCTGCAGCAGAGCAAGAAATCTCACAATGGCCGTTCTTCCGCATCTAAGACATCGACAAAAATGGTAATTTTTCCGAAGCTGCCCAAGCCCCCACCCAGCTCCGGGTATCTATTTGATCCACGCCACTCCAGAAACGGGCTCGAATTCACAGATATGATGGACAACAGTTACAGGCACAATTCCCAGCACAATGTAAACTCAGACTTACATAGACATCCGGTGATGACCCATCAATCGCGAGCGAATGATATCTCAACATCGACGTTCTATCACCTCAGTGCTGGAAACTCGCGCTATTCTGGCGTTGATAAGGCTCGGGGTCATCTTTCCACGACACCGCTTACATGCGCTAAGGCTGCACTGGAGATGCTAACTCATATGTGCGAGCAAAGTGGGTGGAGGTGGGTCGATGGGATGCTGCTCGGTGGCTGCCTGCACTATGGTCTTGAGCATTACGAGCAAGCACACGACTGGTTCTCGAGAATCGTGTCTTTGGACGCCGAGTGAGTGACCCGACCCGCAACCCCCACACCCCACCTTTCAAAAATGCTGACGAAGCACCTGTGATAGTCATGTGGAGGCCATTTCAAATGTTGCTGCGGCCCTCTACTGCCTGAATCAACATGACGAGGCCGAGACGTACTGGCGACGAGCCGTCCAGAAAAAGCCAACGTACCTAGAAGCTGTTGAGCATTTGGTCGGGCTTCTATGCTCGAGGCACCGCAGCAAGGAAGCAGTCGAAATTATTGACTTTGTCCAGCGGTCTATTCGGCTAGGCGGATCACGAGTTGCTGCTACCAGGGATGCCACAGCTGCGGATCATGCTAACGGGACGTCTACGCATTCGGTCGAAGCCGGAGCAGGGATACCCAAAGCAGCAATAAGCGCCGATGACCTCGTCGAAAGCGCGAGGCAACCTGGGTTCGGCTCGAGTGGATACTGTGTGCCCGGCAGTGAGAACGGCCGCATTATTGCCCTGATCCATGCCAAAGGCAATATGCTATATGCGTTGAAAGACATCGACCGTGCTTCCAATGCCTTTGAAGAAGCCGTGCTCATCAGCGCTGGGGGAGGGCTCAATGGCATACAAACCCTCATTCGGAGGATACAGTCCGTTCTCGCGCCCACGGTTGTCCAAGGTGGTCTCGGACGGGACAGTCTTCAATACCACCCGTCAGGACCGCTTTTACTGCCACCCGAAAGAGCAAGACATACCGCGCAGATGGTATTTGCGGCGCACGGGGAACTTCCTGGTCTTCGCCTTGTACCAGATGGTCTCCCCAAGAAATCAGCCGTCTCGACTACGAGCAACTCGCTCCTATCTCTAGCCAAAATCTTTCAAGACGCTATGTCCAACGGGGGTACATTTCCGAGTCTTCTAAGACAGCCTTCTGGTATTGGTGACATTTTGGCCCTCTACTACCTGTCGCTCTCCCTCTCCGAGAGCCCGTCGACCGCCAACAATGTTGGGATCCTCTTAGCCAGTGTTCAGCAGTCCGGGAGCACACCGCAAGCAAAAATGTTGGAGACCTCCAGTACTCCCCCTATACCCGGAATTGTCCCCGGCAGCGGTCTCCACTTAGCTCTGATGTACTACAACTACGGCCTGCAGTTGGACTCCAAGCACGTTCACCTGCACACGAACCTCGGCAGCTTGCTGAAGGACATTGGACAGCTTGACCTTGCTATTCAGATGTACGAGCGAGCTGTGGAGTGCGATGGTACGTTCGATATCGCGCTTACGAACCTCGCGAACGCGGTCAAAGATAGAGGCCGGGTCAGTGATGCTATTATGTACTACAAGCGAGCAGTCGACTCTAATCCCCACTTCGCCGAAGCCGTCTGCGGTCTCTCCACAGCGCTCAATTCTGTTTGCGACTGGAGGGGCCGAGGCGGTGTGTTCTTGCACGATGGCAAGTACGACCGTTACCACGTAAACGAGCAGGGCCTACCGGAAGACGTACGGGACAGTAGGGAGGGCAGTGGCTTGACGAAAAAGGTTGTCGACATCGTTTCGAGACAGCTAGTGGACGCTTCTCGTTGGGGCACTGGTATATTGCAGGACGACTTGCTCGAGACTCTCGGCCAGCAGCTCAGAATGTTAGTCGTGGACGACGCCGACAAAGCTCTGGACATCGGCAAAGAGCTCCGGAAATGGGCCGGACGCCCGTGGGAAGGATCCCGCGTTCTTCGGCTGATAGAACGCGCAATGAAGGCGGGTATGCGGCGGTGGTATCAAGACAGGTACATCCGCGGGCAAGAATCCCGGTCTGGATACCCCCGCCCAGCCCTTCCCACTTCGCTGGCAGTGCCGTCTGCACCTACAGTCCTTCCTTTCCATACATTCACCTGTCCGTTGACGGCCAAAGATATCCGTATGATCTCGCAGCGGAACGCCGCGAGAATATCGTGCTCGCCCCTCCGTTCTCCCTGGCTTCCAAGCTCTATCTACCCGCCGCCCCCGCCGCCTAACCCCGAACTCAATATTGGTTACGTGTCTTCAGACTTCAATAACCACCCCTTGGCTCACTTGTAAGTTCCTCCTGGGGCGAATGTATACGGATGAGAATGCCCGAAGACTAATCAGCTGTTCAGGATGCAATCAGTGTTCGGATTCCACAATCCTTTGCGAGCGAAAGCATTCTGTTATGCCACAACTGCCAGCGATAGGTCCGTGCACAGGCAGCAGATTGAGCGTGAAGCCCCCGTTTTCCGCGATGTGAGCAGCTGGTCTGCTGAGAGGCTTGTCCAGCAGATCGTGGAAGACAAGATCCACATTCTAGTCAACTTGAACGGGTACACTCGAGGTGCGAGGAATGAGATCTTTGCAGCGAGACCGGCGCCGATTCAGATGTCTTTCATGGGTTTCGCAGGCACACTCGGCGCCGAGTGGTGCGATTACATCCTGGCCGATAAAACGGCGATTCCACCTCCGACATTGCGGCCAATGAGAAGTAATCTAGGTCTTGAAGACGTGTTCCGGGACGAAGAGCTTAACGAAGCGGAAGGTTGGATGTATTCCGAGAACATCATCTTCTGCCGGGACTCGTTCTTCTGCTGCGATCACGCTCAATCATGCGAGCCTGGCGAGAGAACAGTAACGTGGCACGAGGAGCAGCAACGTAGATGGAAGATGAGGAAAGAGATATTCCCCAACTTATCGGATGACGCCGTCATACTAGGGAACTTCAATCAGCTTTACAAAGTATGTTAAAACTTTAAACCTACTTCAAGATCAGATTATTGACCATACGACTTCAGATCGACCCTACGACGTTTAGGACATGGCTTCGTATCCTTGCCAACGTTCCCAAAGCAATATTGTGGCTCCTGAAATTCCCAGAACTCGGCGAAAGTAACTTGAAGAGGACGGCAAGGGACTGGGCCGGAGAAGAAGTTGCTAGTCGTATATGGTTCACCGACGTGGCCCCTAAACAGCAACATATATCTCGCGCCCGCGTCTGCGATCTTTTCCTCGACACTCCCGAGTGCAATGCACACACCACAGCAGCAGATGTACTGTGGTCAAGCACACCTCTATTGACTCTACCGAGGTACCCATACAAGATGTGCTCTCGTATGGCGGCCTCTATCTTGAAGGGCGCGTTGCCGGGAACTGCTGAAGGGCATCAAGCGGCCAAGGATCTAATCGCTAACAACGATGCCGATTACGAAGACGTGGCGACACGCCTTGCAGGTAGTCTCACCTACCGGCGGTCAACAGCCGGGGAATATTGCGAGGGCCGCGGACGGCTTGCCGAGATACGGAAGATTTTATTTGGTGCTAAATGGACTTGCGGACTTTTCAACACGCGCCGATGGGTGTCGGATCTCGAAAGCGCGTACGAGGAAGCATGGCGGCGTTGGTTGGCTGGCGAAGCTGGTGACATATACCTATAGAGCGTTTGTGCCCTCGGTAAGGGACAAACACACGACTCGGTGTCATGCTCCACATGGTCTTTTCCAATGGCATAGCTCGCTGACGAGCAGAGAGTCCCGGCGTCGGGAAGCTTACTTTACAATCGGGTCTATCACTAGAACATCAAAGAGCGAGGAGTTCGGGAGCCTTCGGGCGTGGATTGGGCCATGCTACTACGTGGCTTTGTTTGTGCTTTTTCTTCTTTATTTTATGCTTTTTGTTTGGTATTCTCCTGAGAACCTAATCAGTTCTTCCTTTCTGTCGACCCTGGATGGGAAAGGGGTTGGAAGGGTTTATTCACGATTATGATATAGAAAAGGAAGGGAAAACGCGGTGACGGGCCTAGGACCAAGTGCTGGCGAAGGGTTTTGTTGCTCGCGATACGTCGTCGTCTTCTTCAACCTATTTTTTTCTTCTTGCTTTCCTGCCTCCCCACTACTATTTTTGGTTCTCTCTATCATGTTTTCGGAAGTCTGGCGGCTTATTTTCCATATATGCTATATCGTGCTATGGTGCTCTCATCTAGCAGTGAACTATTCGTCCGCATGGGTGTGGGAACTAGAAAAAAAAGGTCTTGTTAGCCCTTTCTTGGATCAATTGACCTATCGCCATGCCTTCCGTGTCTCGCCACCAGGTGGAGGGATCAGGGCCGCGAAGCGGAGGAGATAGTTTGTCCTTCTGGGTGTCGTTTTCCGTCGCGACTAGCACGCGCTCAGGTACGGCAATGTGGCATGATCGATGTTTCCTACCGACGCCGAGTTTCTCGGAGACACTCCACAGCAATCTGTTATTAATGGTGAGCCGCATAACGAGTAGATCCTTATGGTGATGAGCAGAGGTGATGGGCGCCCTTTCAGTAAGGAGGGCATATTTCACTCTTTGATATGACTTCATATAAACGTAGGACCCTTACATCCTAATGGAACGATACAGAACACTTGGTGTTGTCTCCTTAAGAGGTGATTCTATGCCTTATAACGACAGCTGCTTACTTCCAGTTGTGAGACGGCCACCTTCAACGCACCTTCAGTCACCAATATCAATCAATGTAAGACTAGGTAGGCCATCGCTTTCCTCCTCGTCGAATTGCACTATCAGGATCGTGACCAAATTCCCGCTCTTGAGTAATTCCACACTGTTCATCAGGCCTTATACGACCCTGCTGTAAATCTCGTGGAAATGTTCAGTGTTGCAGGTCTTCAGCGTTACGGCCCTGCATAGCCCACCTAGCATGGATCTTGTTATTTGCATCGTAATAAACTTAAGTTGGATGGACGACATCATAGGATAACATCATGGAACGACATCATATTTGTGTAAACGCATATATGTACGTTGTATCTTTCTACAGTAACCATTCTTAGGCATCCCTCGTACTTGCCTAATTTTGCAGACTTCAGATCAAAGCATCAGACCTTCTGAGTCTGATGCCACTTGGGTCTTTTCTTCCCATCTCGAGCCATCAAGCTCGATCCTGCGCCGCTCCCGATTCAAGTACACCACATAAGCAGCCATACAGTCGCCAATGCAAAAAGCATCGTCAGGTTGCATCATGACGGGCCTTTCACCCGCCATGGCTGATAATCAGTTGCGGCCCGGGCCGAGATCGCGCTCTGCTAATACTCGATCGCCAACCATCCCCGAGCACCGCCCCTTTATCTCCGCATCTGAACCTGGAACGGAGGAGCACCGCCGACACGGTCCCCGTCGGGCCGCTAGCTACTTGAGCCTAGCCAGTCGCACGTCCCTCTCGCCTGAACCGCCGACTCCCTTAACCGGTAACAGCGATGCCAGCTTCTTCGTCCACGACGAAGACAAGGTATGGTACAACCCGAGCCCGGAGCAGATGGCGGAGGCTCTGCTGGTCGGTCTCATGGAGCGGGGGTCGTCAGTGCCCATACCCGTCGACCAGAACTCCTATGTCTTGTCCCTCATCGAGGCGTTCGGCCTGAACCTGGAGGTAATCAAGCTCATAGAGGCCGAATACATCAAGGCAAAGGAGGAGCAGGAGCGCGATAAGGAGCATTTCAAGAAGTTGGCCGACGAGTGGCTGAAGCGCGAGAAGCAGTACAAGGCCGAGGTCAAGCGACTCGAGCTCCTCCTCTGCAGAACGTCGCAGCAGGGCCTCGAAGCTGTCACGCTCGCAAGAAGACACAGCGTCGTTGACAGGAACGGAGCGGGCGCGAAGAAGCTCACCTCCGAACTAAAGCGGTTGAGCGCACATCAGCGAGAAGGTATCTAAGTCCTGTATTACCGATGATGCAAGCATGATCACAGTCTAACATATCCTCATAGAGAAATCACCCGACAAGCCTTGGGAGAGAAAGGCGCCGGAGTTTGAACCGTCAATCTTCTCCAATCAGCTCACCGATGATCCTCCCGAGGTATCCTCTTACAGCCGAGAGCAGATGGGTCAAGGTTCGGGTACGTGCCGGGACACACACCCGTCCCTGGCGTGAATTTATATGAATTATAGCTCACGATTCATAGGTCCGAAGCCACCTCTACCGGCAATTCTCGATAAGGACTTAGATTTCCACGTGAGCGAGAAAATCCGCAGAGATGATGCCGCGGCGGCCATGGCAAACGCCCCGAGACATGGACGGATCTCCGGCAAACCTTCGGAGACGGACTTCCGGCGCGAAGAGGACGATGATTTTTCGCCCTTCTCGTTCGAGGACGAAAGCTACTGACCGCCAAACGAGAGTCACAGGGGCAGATATTAGGAATCTGTTCGTCTAGTTTAGCGGTACCGACTACGTCTCTTTTGGGGACATGAGATCTACCTACCTTGCCTAAAGACGACGTAACTTGGCTGCGATGGAGGAGTCCGATAACGGAACCTAACTCCTGTTGATCGCCGCTGTAGGCCCAGGACTATGTAACCCAGGTAGCAATATTATTACAAAAAGACATCAAATGTTGAGCAGACCTTGCCTGAAATCGAACCTCGTCCACCTGACCACCGGGAAGCCAACCTGGAGGCGAGGAACAAAGAGGGGGTGTCCGTCTAGAGGATGTATCTTAAGGGCGTCGATACATGGCGCGCCCTGGTGTGGTGCGAGGGCCGGAGGTTGGGACCTTCGGCGGCTAGATCGCCCGGCTGACAGCATCGCGGAAAGCCAAAAACGGTCAGACCTTGGTCGAGCCTAACTCTATATATGATAGCTCCCGCCGCCGCATCACTGGGCCGGGAAGCTCTCTCACTTGATTCGGGCCCCTGAGGGGACCGGCGTCCAATCATTCCGGGCTAGGTTCTCGGCAGGGTATGTAACTTCCCTCGCTTCGGGGGGAAAGCATCGGCAGGAAATCTAGACTTCATGGAGAGAAGGGCGCCGTTGAGTCTCGGCGGCGTCAAGCGAGGCGGCGTGTTATTCAGCTTCGCTTCCCCCCGAGCTCGCGTGTTCAACGGGAAGGCCCTCGGCTGGGCTTCCTAGAGTAGGTTTAGTAGCGCTACTCCTGCACAGCGCCGAATGTAGTAGTAGTCCTACTAGTATACAACTCCTGTTGTATGTGCAGTACCTACCGATATACTACTACCAGGCTCTCGGTCCCCCGAGGGGGCCAACCGCCGCACGCCACCTCTTTTGCTTACTATTGCTTGCCTTTTCTTCTTTCGCGCGATCCGACGCTGAAACCGGGGGGGTTTGATGGTTGGGATAGTGAGGGAGCGCAGAGAGGTTAGCCAGAAGAATTCACGTGGCCGGCATAGTTTAGGTGGGAGGGGCGGGGGTGTTCTACTATCTTGTTAGTCCTAGCAATCCCCCCTTTTACTATTATCCGCGCGTAACGTATTCGTTTTACGTTATGTACGTAGGTATGCATCTATGTTTGGACTACCGAACGAACGGTCCGTTTTAATTAGTTATCTCCTCTGGGAGATCCATACCCCGCCCTCGAAGGGGTAGGTGTTGTTAGGAGCGATGATAGTGATGGCATCGTTGGGAACGCTGTTTTGGTGAACCGGAAGGGGGACGGTTTCTTGACCCGCCCTTTTTCAAGCATTCAGGATCAGGAAATAATCGTGGAGGTTGTGGTGAGGGCCTACTACCTACCATGCCGTGCCCCCTAGCTACTTGTCTATCGTATAAGGCTGGTCACAGCCGAGGCATGACCCACTCATGTTGTATTTGGGGGGGGGGACTGTCTTGCCTAGATACTTGCGTTTATACTACCTATCTCTCAAGGGCCAGACAGACAGACTGGGGCAAGTCCGAGATACTTTACGGTTAGTGTAGCCAACTCGGAAGCTTCGGCTAGTTTGGTGGCAAGGACCAAAGAAGAGAAGCCTTTGGGGCTACCGAAAGCACGTTATCAACTAATGTGTCCACGTCAAACGATGGATCCACTAGTCCCTTGACAGGGCTGAGAACAACCAGCTGGACGGTACGAGCCTATCAAGTTGCTTACGTATATTATTACACGCACAGTGGTGTCAGGTTTAAATTTAGCCTCGCAAAGCGGAATTCAGCTGGGCTTAGTCATGAGGAATAGTTCCGCACCGAACCCCACCCCGTTTACGTAAGGCAGTTGCTCCATCGCCATAAGGGTATATCTCTATATATTGCTAGGGCAACAGCGAATCCTCTGGCAACGGTCAGCGAAACATAATCTGGGTGAAAAGAAGAACCCGTGTCTAATGATGCCTCCTCTATGTGCCCCCAACTGATTGATAAAGTCAGTCAATCATCTTGCTCGGGGCCGAGCAACGCGGAATTACATACCGTACTGGAGAATGTGGTGGAGAGGATCTCAAGCCTAGGGGAGAAAAAACCCCGACTAACTCCGAATACTAAGCCATGAACGGAGGGGAGATATCTCGCGCCAGGACGCAAAAGGCGAAATGAAGCGAAGAAAGGACATTTACGTATTAGCGTGATAGCGCTGGCATATATATATATATACTGCGCTGCGGGCCCCGCTGTCATCTCTCTTCCCCCTTGCTCGCCTGAGGCCTACCTGACGGAAACCGTTGATTGTTATGGATAATGTCCGGTGCAGTTGCCACTTCGGCTCCGCAGGGGTGGATAGACAACGGCCGGGAAAGCCTCATCACGAAGCTGCCAGGGTAGGTACACTCGGCAGCAAAGTGTGCATTCATCGGTTACGTCTGGGAACCGCTATCTGCTTTTATTATTTTCTTCTTCCTCTTATTCCTTCTTCTCAAGACGAATGGTAGCTGTGGAGTGCACACGCGCTTCCACACATGGGATCAGAATTCTAGCATACTACACAGTATATGCCTTGCTACCGTGCCTACCTAGGTAGGTAGGTAAGTATGACAGTACTAGCTGGAACGGGGTGAGTGGGGTGAGGGAGCTCATGTCCTGTACTTTTGTTCCTCGACCCCTCTTTTTCCCTTCTCTAGTGCGTCTGTGCAACCTGCGGCTGGGACGTCAGCTCGATAACCGAGCGGAGTCTAGCCAGATCCGTGGACCCGAGGAGATGGTAGATGGTAATGCCAATATTCAAGGGATCACACTTTGGTGCTGGCGCCAGCCCGGCTGTGCACCCGACCGAACAGGGGTTGTTTCCCAAGTATGAAGTACTCACACTAGGCACCTCTAAACGACGGCAAGCACCGGTAAGGAGGCAGACATTTTCTGGTGCTAGCTCTACCGCCCGCTGACGAAGCTCTGTCGCGCGTATCATAATACATACGGAGGGAGAGGCAGTGCTGATGCTTTGATAACAGGGGTAACAAATGACGCGTGACGATCACGTATTCTTGGGGCCTACATTCATTCACCTGCAACTACCTAGCGTTTGAGCATGCCAATATGACGTGTCCTACTATTAAGTACCTGCCAACAGGTATGTACATATCTGTGCACACACATGCATACTTACACAGGTACGTGTAGGGCCATCTAGCTAGTTCTATTGAAGGCCTTCCATCGGCTTCAAACGCCCGATTTCGTTGTATCACAACCTGATCTAATAAGTGTCTATGTCTGTAACGGAAATCTGGTAACAACGTGGGACAATATCACATCAACCGTACAACTACAACTCCACAGGTCGACGATGGGAGTCGCCGGGCACGACACGTGCACGTGGGCATACCATACCATTTCAGCCAAGCCAGAATCCACTAGGAAGGGAGACATACACATGCAATGTCCTTCTCCAGCTGTCATTGGCAGGAGTGTGCTCCGAGTTGCTCGTCAAGAAGACACAATAGTAGGTAGTAGCGGCTCGCATCGTATGAAGGCGCTCGGAAGCTCTGCCCATCAACGGAAGCAGTGAGCGAGGCGAAGGAAAGCTTACAGCTCCGCTTGCGGTGCTGCCCAGCCGAAGAGAATCTTACGTACGTTCGTACTTCCCTACCTAACTATTCGCGATTTGCATACCCGAGCTAGCAGGATGCAGTTTTGTCACTTGCGTGGGTATGCGACTTCAAGAACCCCTCCTCCCCCGCCGGGCCACCCGGCATACCTTCGTGTGTATACGTATGCCCGTAAAACCTAGTAGCACCCCCTTCGGGCGGCACATGCGGTGGCGGTCGCCGTGGTGCTACCCTGGCACCCTGCAGAGGACGGAGCCGGGTCGCGGGGTGGCCAAAGAGCTTTTCTTTAGCGAAAATCCCGCCGCCCCCTTTCTAGGGCGTTATGGGGTTGCGTGGGGGATAGGGGAGGGCCCAGAAAGCGTGTCGTTGAAGTCCCAAACGCCACCGGGGCCTCCCCTTCATTTACGTACGGATCTCGCATCACTTCTGACGATTGGCTACCCGAGCCTAGTCGTGAGGAGCTCGGGGCAGCTTATGACCAATCGGGGAAAGTCCCTTTGCTTCACTCCAGTGCCTATCTATCTGGCTTGGTGCGCCTCGTTCAGCTGCTGAGTCTCGGTGAAGGCGAGAAGGTGGATGATCCAATGACCGCTGGCCTCTGCTTTCAGCTCTCGTCGTCAGTAATCGCCTTGAACGCCTTGTTCCGGATGTGGTTAAAGGAGCATGTCAAGCAAGAATGGTGCGTGCTCTTCGACCTGAAGTTGCAGTTAGGTGCTCCTCGACTGTAGCCTTGGATGATTTATCATCCCCGGGGACGAATACCTAAGAAAATGCCCAGGTCGGGAGGGTTGGCTTTGCGTGACACTCTCTCGATACTCCAATGAGTCCTGCGGTCTCCCCTTCCCCGTTGACAAGCCGTGGAAACCTGTCATCACAGCCCCTACTCTGTATGTCACACCGTTATGAATCCACGAGGCAGCGTGTGGCAATCCATGGCTTTCTCAGCTCCCGTCTTTCAGTCAACATCCGGGTCTTGTGAAGCAGGGCCCCGATCCGATAGGCTTCCATTGCATTACTATCAGACGACGCTGCTACCAGGGACAACCGTCTGATTTGTGTTTTCTTGTTAGACGGCATGCATACAGCAGAAATGCCACTAACGCGAGCGTCGAGGGAAGTTCCCAGCAGCGCGGCATGCCGAAAGATTAGATCTAATTAAGTCGGTAAGACCAGCCTTGCCGCCCCCAGTTGCCGGTGCGCGTTTCAAATCTTGGCGAGGTTAGTTCGCTTGTCAGTCCTCCACTCAGCACCTCCCTGTGCGTTGCTTACTTCTGCGTATATCTCACCGCGCTACCCATCTTCTTGAATACCTACCGGAGGCCACCCGAATCCACAACGCCCAATATGAACTAAGCACCGTAGGATAGGCAAGCCCACAAGATCACCTAGTAAAACCGAAGGTAACCGTTAAACAAGAAGATGGTAGGATAGGGGGGGAGCCTTGGCACCTGAATATGAATCGCAAACGGCCAGATTAAGACTTTTAGTACAGCGCGTCTTGCCTAAAAAAGGGACGGCCGCGTCCCACCTCGCCGAACTCCGGCGAAACCGGTGACCGAACAACGGTGCTCGGCAAGGTAAGACCTAGATCAAACATGTGCGAGATTAATTACACAAGTGCCGATCGCGTCGGACTTGGGGAACCGTCTCTACTACGGCAGCGATGTCACCCGGAGAAGAATTGCGTAATGCGTGATTAGTTAACTCTAAAGACGAACGAGAGTTGCTTCATCATAGTCTATCGTTGTCTATCAACAACGGAGGCCTGGTGCTTTGTCACCACAACTAGGGGGCCCAGGTCGGGCTGGGACGTCATTTGGTAAATACTAGCTCTAAAGCCAAGACGTCAAATCTCATTTTGAAATGTGCCACCAGCGCTTGTCAAGGGCATCCTTCTGAGGTTATCTACTCCAAATAATTGACACACTTTTGGTTAGTCGGTCCCAAGAAGGTGTGTCGATTATTTTGACCACGACCTGCCAGGAGCCAGCTATTATTAAGTAAAAGCGAACAACGTGCTGCGCCGCCCGGCCGCCTACATAGTACCAAGGCTAGGTCAACGGCTGTACGCGGGGCCCGACTCCTACTGGCCATCCTGTGCGACGGGCTCTCGAGCTATCCCGATTACGTCCGCCCGGGTGACAAGGGAGCACCAATATCTAATAAACCTTGGAAACGTAAGACGCTGGAAAGGGAAAGAGATCAGCGACCACACCTGAGTGAAAATTCATTCGAAGCTGCAAGGTGTTCCAACGATCCAGCCAGCAGCATCACTCGACGGGACCAGGGGGGGAACAACACTTCCCGCTGTCATATTGACCAGGAGGTGGCTCAATTGGCAAAGAATTAAATTTAAGCGCGGCAGTCGATGGGGGCTTTGTGACTGTTACATAGGAGGGCGCAAGGAAAGCGGTAAAAATTGAGTCACGTCCCCCCATGGGGTCCTCGTCGTCGGACAGTAATGCAATGTGCGACTGCCCACTATGCGCCCGCAGCGCCGAGTGAGCAGCACGAGGAGGTGAAGGGTCGTAATAGTCGGAACAAAGGACTGCCGAGAGACGCAGCAAAAGAAAGACATAGAAATGTAGAACCCTTCTCCGTCAGCGAGAGAGAGAGAGAGAGAGAGAGAGACGAGCCGCATGAATCTTCTCACATGGCGATCAAAACATACGTTCAGGGTGGTTTGACGAAATAGGAGGGTGGGGTATGTGGATCGCAACGAGGATACACTAGGGCGGAACAGGAGAGGAGAGGAGCGGGTGCCAGGGAAAAGTGTTGATCTCCGAGATCAGATCTTGCCTACAGGCGCTGGGCAGATCAATAGAGAAACAAAAACAAAAGAAAGGTGACGGACTCGTGCAGCAGTTCCAAGCAAGATTCGCGAGACGTTGGCCCACTGCGCTGGGCCGGATACGTACTAGAACCCCGGCTCTTGCGTCCCCCGGTCCTTGCAAAGCCAGGTGTGTTATGCAATCTATGTACAGTATGTACTTGTGGTGTTGCCACGTGACCCCTGGTCAATTACTAGCCAAGACTCCTCCTCCCCGCAGATGGATTTCCAATAACAAACAACATCGCTCCTCTTACCCCTTCAATACGTGATCGACAGCAACCCTTATTCAGTGCCTGAAGATTTCATACATGCATGCAATAAGAAAGGAGGTGGGGGACTATTGGCGCACTAGAAGTTTGTGACTTTACAAGAGGTCTGTGCGGAACAAGCCGTCCGTCTTCTTCCCCCTTGTAGATGAGGCAGCATGCGCAGATCATCAACGCCTGGCCATTCAGTGCGATGAAAGTTCAGTACGCAAAGCCGGTGACGGCTTTGTCTCTCCACTTCCTAAAGCTCACGGGAAACCGCAAGACCTGCCTGTCTGGCATTTTATAAGCCTGGAAATACTTGCCCGAGACGGAAGATGGAACAGTCCCCGTGAATCTCGTATGTCTTGGTTCCCTGCTGGTGATCAATGTCAGATCGCCGTTTTAAACAGCACGTATACTTAACTACAACTTCCAGGGGTGTTCTTAGTTACCTTCACTGACCCACCATTGGCTGACTATACAGTACGCCGAGGTATTCTCTGTTAATTTTCTCCACCGGGTTTACGGTATGTCAATGTAAGCCTGCATACAAATTTATATCCGAATAGTCAGGCTTAGCACTATCAGGAGCCATTAAAAGCCGATCCGGAAGCTAGTGGTTTATGCGCATCGCATAAAATTTCTATAGACCCTACATTTTAGCCCTTCGATGGCAACGCCTGGGCCTGTGGAGCCAACTAACAGAAAATACTCCTTGATACTGTATGCGGCTGGAAGGCGGATACCCACTGAAGTTGTATCGAATATGCATGGGCCACTTCTGCCTAGATCGATTTTGTTACCTTGCGATAACGGCAAGCATTGGCAAACCCGTTAGAGCATGTTCATTCTCATACAAATTTATATGGAGTTTACCCGACCTCGTAATACACCTGTTGGAGGTAACTAAGAACACCCCCGGGAGGTGCACACGTACATTGATTGGAGAAGCAGGAGTGGGCGTTTTCTTTTTCTTTTTTCCTTCTTCATGCATGCAGAGAATCATTCTCTCATTGAACGGGACCCCCCTGGCGGCCTGTTTCATTTTATTTTGTTACTGGGTACCTGCCAAGTAATTGGGGTCACGATAGTTAGGCGGGCGATCCTCGCTCTTGGGACCGGCCATAGACCGGTTTGATTATAGCGAGACGCTTTCCTGATATAAAGCAATATTGACAGAGACGTCTCTACTTAGCAGGCGGCAAAACCATATTCTCAGTCTTGCGTATATACCTAGGTATATGGCCCATCTGTACAAGGAAGGGGAAGATGAAGGCTCTTGGGAGGGAGCAAAAGGAGGACAGAGAGAGATGAGGCATCACCGACATGCGACCATCCCCTACAAGGCCGGATCGGGGGGAAGACGACGGAGAAGCGTCGTGTGCCCAGGTCCTTTTCCCTTCCGTACCTGAGGCACCTCCCATACGCGGCGATAGACTGGGAATTCCTCGATCTCCGGCCCGGGTAGCTGCGCGCTACGCGGACAGGGATTGCCCCGGGGTCTCGGGGCCCAAGGGGAACGGAGGCAGGGTATATCCCTGCGCCCAGAACCCCGTCCTGTCTGTACTTTTGGGTATTACTCGACCCGGCCGGCATGCATCCCATCGATCTGTCCAACCCGACCGTTGGAGGTCTCGCTGTGCCCTCCCGTGCATTGTAACCTAAATCGTACTTATGCAAGGTATGTGGGTGCGTGTTCACCGCCGTGGAAATAAAAGAGCAAGCATGATGGACCGGGGAGGAGGGGGTCTGGCAGGCGTGCGGCAGACCGGTATGGCATCATCATCAATAGTCATACGCTCCGAGCGGGCTGGATTGGTCGTGACTTACTTATGAGGTTCTTCAATACGCATGCACCGACGGCAGCGGCAGCAGCATATATGCCATGCTCGCCCATTGGCTCCCGCATATACCGAAGGGCAGAGGGGAGTGGGAGCGGCCTGATTCCCTACCGCATGTAGAAGACGTTGAGAATA
The DNA here is from genome assembly GCA_004154925.1 of Monosporascus cannonballus. Taxonomy (NCBI): domain Eukaryota; kingdom Fungi; phylum Ascomycota; class Sordariomycetes; order Xylariales; genus Monosporascus; species Monosporascus cannonballus. The sequence continues at coordinate 471,116 of QJNS01000017.1, read as the reverse complement.
CACGTTAAGAGTGTACCCACCTACTTACACGCCAAAGATACATGCATGACGGCAGAGACATGTGTGGGCATCCTGTAACCCGCGGCGAAAAACTGGTGCTGCGTCGTCGTGGGGTGGGGGAGGCCTTGTTGAACCACTCAGAGCGCTGCTTTTTAACCTATTCGCAAAATTTCGACGGGCTGAAACAGGAATCGTGTAGGGTAGCCTTGGTAATGCTAGCGGGGTTACCTCGGTATGCATGTTGTTGGACTTGGGAGAATGGGTCTGTCTCCTGGATGGAGGGCTCCTTTTTACATCAAGAGATCTATCTACCCGGCTCTATAGGTATAGGCCGGCCGTTGATTGGGTTTGCACCGGGCCGTTTTATACGGTGCTTTTCTTTTTCCTTTTTTTAAGCTAGGAAGGTTGGCATTCACAAGGGAAGAATCGATCGCTGTTCTTTTTGGGAGAGCAGATGGCCGTGAGTCCTTTGCGATTATACAAGGCTTTATGGCTGGCGTCAGCATAGACATGTTCTCTCGCCGTCATCTTAGCTTAGATCTAGAATACGTTCTTCATACTTGAAAGGAGAGATTGATTACAATTGCCGGGATTTATTTTCATCTATGTCTCCTGTCCACTCTCCCGTGACATCGGCAGATCATCCATATTATTAAGGATTTATGTAGTTATATGAATTCACAACGCTGTCCCCAGTAGATAATTAAGCCAAAACAGTCAGTCACACCCGCCGTTTCTTAGGGTATCTGTTCCATGTAGCCTTTGACCCTAGACGCCGTAAGTGTCCGCATTCCCTCCAATTATCCGCGCAAGTAGGGTATCATTTATCAAAAGAAAGATACTATCTTCAGTACGGCAGCCAATGCCGTCAACATCCACAATAAGACAAAAGAAATAACTACTGCTTTCATGGCGTGAGCTCCCATCACCGCCCCGCTCAACCCCGCTCTCAAGTGAACCCTTAACCGCACAAAGATCACTCAGAGTGGCGACCTTGTGCTATGGCCTGTCCTGGATGGATATCCGTAGAATGAGCTAGGCATTGCAGGAGCCGGGTGCCGCAGTTCGCTAATTGGCGGTAGCTTCATTTGTGGTGGCATGCCTGTTGCAGGCGTCTCACGGCGGTCACCTGGTGCTCCCGGTAGTCCTGGTCGTATATCCGTCGGCGAGCAGGGTACTGGGAGCATAGTATCCCTAATCGATGGTAGCTGCACCGATGCCGGTCTGTAGCTCATTATTGGGAGCTTGGGCCCGTGGTAATCCCCGTCGTCTATCTTCAACGGCGGCAGTATCGGGGGGCTGTCTGGTGTACCTGGCATAGCTACACTCTTGGGAGACATGGAGTGCAGGGAGCCAGAGTCTGACATGAGTGATGGTGCTCTATCGAGGGGTTCGCCGCCTGCGGAAATTGTTGACGGTGATGGCAGACTCGAATGCGTACCCCAAGGATATTGCGGATGGGGCGCGTTTGTGAATGATGCCGAGGGGGGCGGCACTGCATGGTGGTGGGAGTATGCCGTGTAGTCGTGGGTTGTTCGGAAGTGTTCTGGTGGTGATCTGTAGTGAAGACTCTCGACTGAGCCTTGGCGAGTTCTCGGTGAAGCTTTACGGGCCTTTAGACCTTTTTTTTGCATGCTGCTGCCATTCCACCAGTTCTTGACATGATTGTCGCTGCGGTTATGTAGCTTTCTCGCGATATCGGCCCATCTCCTACCCATCTGTTTGACTAGCTGCTCGATAATCCGGCCCTCCTCAGCCGAGATAGGATCGCGTCTCAATCCTGGTTTCAAATTTTGGTGATACCGCTCCCTGCATTGCTTCGCGGACCTGGTTCCCATTTGTTCCGAGATCTTGACCCATTGGGCAGGTCCCGTGATACGGATGAGGTGCATGAGCTGGACATCCTCCGCCGTCGACCACGGACCTTTTTTGTGCATCGCCGTCATGCTGTAGAGGCTTTGGGAGAGTAAGAGTCTCCTACGTCAAGCGTATATGTGAGATTGACGTGAAGGATGTGTATATGTCTACCGGATATTATGTGAAGACTCTTCAGGAATTCTGGAGCGTGGACGATAATGCTTCTCCTGATATAGTTCCGCTGATGCCAGCCCAGTGGATGATTATGGAGGTGGGTGTTTATGTGTGAAGGGTGATGGGGTTGAGTGAGTGCAGGCTTGATATCAGGTGCCAGAGAAGATGGATATAACAGAATGGAGGGATCAAGGTGGGAGATACCTGGCTTAAGATGGGCGGATGACATAAATACGTGTATATGAGTTGGGAACGGTCGTAACATATAAAGGTCGGAAAGTGGGCCAGGGCGGGCGGGCTGACTGGAGTGGGCGTCAATAGCAGCATCCCAGTTCATGGGAAACCTTGTCTGTAATAAAGTGAACTTTAATAACAGATCTGGGCTGCGGTACATGGGCTAGAGCCTCTCTACCTTGTCACACAAGGGAGAAGCAGGGCATGGGCAGGGGGGCGTGAGGAGGGAGGTGTGTGGATATATCTTGTACTCCGAAGGTCTGAGGCCCACAAAACAGCGTATCCAGATATCTCTCCCGGGAGGACTTGAGGGTTCGTGCCACTTGCTGTTCTCTAGCGCAGGGGGCGCCCGCGAGCTTGAACCAGCCCACTGGATACCCAGGTATGTCATATCTCGGGTCCCCTCCCAAAGATGAATACCATCCCCATCGGGTTGGGGAAAAAAAGTGAGGGAGCCGAACTGGATGAAGTCATCTCGCACATGCTACCTGATGTAGGTGTGTACCAATACTGGAGCTCTTCCCATCCCATTGCAGGCCACTTGGTGGAATTATGGAAACGCCAAGATTGAAATAGCGTCCGAATCTAACGGCCTATGGTCGGGTACCTAAGGCGCGGTAGGTACCTAAGCTGGGGTGTGTAAGAAGATCATCGACTAGGGTCTCGATTGTGGGCCATTTAGATGTAGGCGGACTGAGTGCTTAATGTGGACGGAGATATTCGGCGCACGAAGGAACGCGAGAAGCGACCCAAACCAAGAAACGATCTTTTGGAGTCTCGCCCTCTGCACTTTGGAATCCTACTAGACCCCGTATGAGGCTTTGAGCCATACACGCCTCTAACCGTGGCTTAGGCCCTTTACTTCGTCTAAACCTTAAACTTGGCGGATAGGAAACCGAGGGATTAGGCAACGCTAAGAGACTATTTCGAATAATAGGCATAGGACAAGATCCTTTAATTTTTTTTTTAAAAAAAAGACATTGTAAGGCGCGAGATTTCTACAATGCGAATGATTCCGAGAAAGGTTAAGGCCTCACCGAATTATTGGGAAATACTTGTTACCTACGTCCTACGTTGCCTGGCGGAGCCTCACGTCGCACAACATATTGGTTGGTAATAAGGCAGATAAGGATAAGCTCTTCCCCGCGCGCTGAGTCTCTTTACTAACCGGAAGCGTTACCTATAAAGATTTTGGGACTAGTTAAGCCATACTATGAGCCGAAGAAGAATTATCAGGGGTGGTTTAGGACATTATGTGTGGGCTTAAGACATTGTTAGGCCATTGTGTCTGTGAAGTGATTATGACAAACAACGACGGAAACACTAGCGCAGATATCAAGCAAGGCTTTATGGGTTAGGTGTTTCTCTCTGTCGCATACTCTTTGCTTTACTTATAAGAGTAGCACTTATCATCCGAATATTGTATGTAACCGTCTCGATTTGCGAACTTTGCACACAAAGACACCTCTGCCTTGTTTAGTACGGTATGCGCATGCTCATGTCGCAATAGCTAGGTATCCAAGTGATCTGCCTGACCAGGTGTTCGCAGACGCTGTGGGTGTTTCCGAGAGATCGAACTAGGGTCATTCTCGACCATGGCATTGTCCTTTTCGCAAGGGCCAATTAAATGTTTGATGATAGGTGGTCGACACTGTCAAGAACAGGTCTCAGTTATTAATTACGGGACCCTCTGATAGGAAAGCAGGGGTTTGATCGTAATGTCCACTACCAAGCCTGTGGAACAGCACCGCCCAGGCTACTATAGCAATATATTGTCATAGGTATAGGGAAATTCCAGTCGCAACTCAAACACCTAGGTATGCGGCGCTCAACCCAGTATACAGTAGAGCTAACCTAGTAAGCAGTGTCGCACAGGTTCAATTGTTAATATTGCCCATCCAATACTATACGACTCTTTTCAAAGCCACAGCATGTACGCGTACATGTGGGCAACGCGAAGCAAAGAGCAATGCTTGGAGCAGCTTACCTGCCTTTCCGGTTGCTAGGAATATGCTTGCGAGACCTAGCAGTATGGGCTTGCCGAAACCCATCCACCGGGAGCCCGAAAACCTTATCGAGTTCTGCAAACATATACAACCCCGATGCTTGTGAAGAACCTTGATCTTGGGAAGAAACAAATACGTGAGCTCATCAGCTGACCAGTACCAAGCCGTCGGGTCGATGTGCGCCGTGTGTGTGGTTACGAGATGCCAAGGTACGATTCTCCACCTGCGATCTAGCTTTCTCTGCTGATCATTACGGGGGTGGCTTGTCACCATGATCCTAGCGACCCGGACCCGCGCTCCTGGTACCGCTGACCATAGCTCCTCCATTTTCGTTTTTACCTTTCCTAATAATATGGAAACCCTGCTGATGGCTTCCAACAGCTCCCAGGGCCCTCTGTTTCTTTCCTTTTCTATCAGTAATCAATTGGCTGGCTTATTATGAAGGAAGCAGCTGATGCTCCAGGTTAATGATTCTGGAAGGTGACAAGATCAAGGACCAGGTTCCCCTTCCTCCTGAACTCCATGACTCTCTACGTGTTCTCCTGAACTGGAGGAGAAAAAAACCGGCGATGATTGCGTGATCTCCAAGACTCCAACTTAGTGCGTGTCTGGAGTGGATTCGTTACCCACCATCTTTTCCAGCTCGTCGCAAGGGTCCTTAACGGGTACGCGACCCGTGCCCGTATGCACACATAAAAAGCTTTACGTGCTTCGTAATTCATAAATCCACTCGTCGCGGACAGGGGACATGGGTAAGTGACTTATGTCAAAACTCATAACCCATATCGCAGCAGTCTATACACCCGTCCCCTCTCGGGAACAGGTCTTGCTATGAAGAGCAATAGACTTAGAAGAATTAACTTCCCTCTGACGTTCCATTGAGGCACTTCGTTCCTCCCGCTGTCATACATGTATGAGAGGTATGTATCTTAGCAACGATGTTGCTGCACCACTGCCTCTCCTCCCATCCCGTCTCCGCCAATCCCGCTCTCAACATATTTGCTTTTCATACTTCGTACTGTACCTCGAAAGATCTACCCCCGGGACTGTCGCTCGTTGCATACTACGTAGGTAGGGACCGTATGTGAGGTACCTGTCTGGAATCCGAATCAGGACTCTATAGCATTGTGATCTGCTCTGATTATCTGATTTGCGAAACGTCTCTTGGCATCATTCCCTGGAGATCAGCCTCACTGCGACCGTGTCTTGACAAGTCATTGCGCAAGCAAGGTTTCCGCCGCTGAGGACGGGGATAGAAGGGCTAGGCATGTGCAAGGAAGGGACAGCCACCTGGGTGTTGTGTCAATAATAATGTTATTATGGCTGAGCATACGAATTATTTCAACTTCGCCTTTGTTTACTCACGATTACGCCGTGACAGAAAACGAAGAGGCTGCTGAAATGCCAAGATGGCACAACTTTCACAAAACCACCCACCATCTCTTTATCAATCTCTACCCGAGCCTGTTTCATATGCTGGGTTTGCAGCGAGGCTTGCAGCTTCGAAGCAGACGAAGCGGCGAATGGACGGCCGTCATTTCTGCTGCCCGGGAACTGTAGGACAGGCAAGAAACCGCGAGCCTCCCATTCGCTCATTCGCTGATTCGCTCATTGGCTCATTGGATCAACCGCATCGTGAGTTTAGGGGCACCTAGGAGCCCTAAGTAAGGAGATACTAGGGATTCCCCACGCCTGCACGGATACTGCGAATCTTTCACCAGCATCCTCGTTCGTCATCGGCATCACACGGCACCACGAAGTAGATCATATCCGTGATGCGACGCCAGCAGCCAACTTAGCACCAGCCCAGGCTTGCGGTCTGCATAATAGTGAGTCAAGCGGCGCAGAGGGGAAATAGAACAGGCGCGACTGCGGTCGGAACAGGAAAGGCACCGGCGACTAAAAAAAGCCGTTTTGACGCAAAAAGAGAGTAACCGTTGGAATCCAGAGCTCTCCCTCCTGCTGGGTTCTCCGGGGTACCTGGTGTCGACCCAACCGGTGCTTGGGGCGATCCGCGAGACGACAGACGCCAATCATCAAACGTCCCCTCCAATTGGGTACCTGCGCTGACTCGCGGGAATGCGCGTGGCTGGCTGGGCGACAGCCCTCGACTTCTAAGACTCGACACACTCTCGTGTTTTTTGTCTCTCTTTCTCTCCCTCTTATCCAAGTGCTTGCTCAATAGTAGTGTTACGGGTCACAGATATGTTCAAGATCGTCGGGGGCTTCATGCAAGTACATCATCCAAGGGTGTCGGAAGCATTACGAACCCCCCTGCCCTTCGTCACACTGGCAACTCTATGACTCTGGAGTTGGCATTCCATTATATGCGCACCACACTAGTAGCTACATACAGGAAAGTGGGAGCCAGGGGGTGTGCCTCTTATTGAATGTGGCCGTTCGATTGTTGGAAGGCTCCCTTAGAAATGCAGGGTGGTGTCATTCCCGGTCAATGCAGATTCCAAGGGGGCCGCCGCACAACGCTCCTGTCTTTCTTAGCCCCATTCGACCGTTATGTCTCAGCATAGAAGACCCATAAACTTATCATTAACAATATCAGAATATTCCTCTGCTACTGGGATTCAAGGCCACTCCCGCCCGCCCCCCCCCCCCCCCCCCCCCAAAAAAAAAAAAAAACCCGGGGGGGGGGGGGGTTCGGGGGCGCTCAGTAGGCTGGTTTTCTCTGCCCTCTTTGTCCGCCAGTCTTAGTAGTCCCCGTCGATCCAGGCGAGGTCGCCGTTTACCTGTCAGATTCTTTCGCAGCAGCAAGTGCACCCGTTAGGGACACAGTAGTGCATGCCGGCCTCCAGGAGTCCGAAATGGCTCGAAAAGGAAATGTTCCCCTAGTAAAGTCGACCTATATCACTTCCAGGGCGTAGATAGCCATGCGTACGCTAGCTAACTCGATGTTAAGTTCCTAGACAGCTACGTCCTAGGCGCTTGACCTGCGATGTAGAGAAGGGTGGCGAACCATTAGAGTAGTGCACGTGCATGCATACTACCCAGAGCATCGATGTGATCCAGGATCTTAGACAGCGGCAGGTAAGCTACCCCCATCTGGGGCAGACAGACATCGTGCGGGATTTCGACGCCTGCCCTCCCCCGCCTTGCCTGGCCCCGGCCTCCCCCCCTTTACCTAGATGTTCGCCTCATTGGCATCGCGTCGTCCCCAGACACAGGGCAACTCAGCTCAGCAGCGCCTCAAGGTTCAAATACCAGGGCCGGTATATTCCAATCAGGTTGTGGTATCATCTAATTCCAGATGAACCCACGCACCTGGGTGGTCAGCAACGCCCATGCGCGTAAGAGAGCGGGGCCGCGACTGCTCTCGGCCCCGTGTGCCTAAAGTACCCAATGTATGGGTATGATAAATATGTAGCTTGAGGTGGTGACCCCCTTTAGCCGCTGCCACATGGGTGAGAAAGAATGCTTCTTTCTTCCTCCCTGCCACCTAGTCAGGAACGTGTTCTAGTATTCCCCGTTGTAGTGCTGTAGTAGGTAGTACGGACCTATGCGTAGATGAGCGAAACCCTTGACGGAGAGTCTCCAAAGCATTTCAAGCCCCGTGGCGCGACCATCCGAGAGGGATCTGCAGACAACGTGGGAGTAGGACTCCGGCAGGAAATTTACCAGCGGGCTTGCCGAATAAGACGCATCTAAAGCAAGGTCCCAGCATAATGTTCTCGCGAGGGAAATACCTACGCAGGTCCAAAAAACCTGGAAGCCCGAAACCCCCTAAAATGCAAAGGTTAACCGGGAACACCACCTATTGGCTTGTAAAGATCCATTGGCACAACTGCGCACTCACTCGACAGGGACAGGGTCGACGTCGCTATCTCTCATCAGGGCTTTTGGTGGTTGAGCGATGGGGGCAGTCCCTTCGGTGGTGCCTACGGACGAAGAAGAATTACAGAGCCATGCGCGGACGCTGGAAGCACAGTAACCACGAAACACACGAACGTAAATTGCCACTGCGGCTTAATGGCGTCCACAATGTGCCTGCCTGCCTAGTAAGTGTGCTGGAGTTGCCCAGGGGAGAAAGAAAGGACGCAAAGCCATTCCCTGCTCCCCCTACAGAGAGAATAACTATACAGGGCACTCTCGATCCTCACCCACCCTGGAAAAGAAGACACTGGTTGTATAAGCCTGACTCCCACCTAAGTAGCCAACGCACTCTGGAAGCACCCGGCGTAGATGGAGGAGGAAGGAAGCCCCGAGCGCAGATTTATATGCAGTGCCACCTATACTCTCCGATCGCTGCTAAGGGGTCCCCCTGGCCCGAGTGAGGTGTGGACGCTCTACGTCTTCTGAAGCGCTCGGACACGAGCAGGAATATCCGCCTATGCGCCGCCCCCTCCCCCTCCCATAGTAGAAAATAAAATACCGCTTGTCTATCGGGGTCTCCGTGGCCAAGCGCTCGATGCGGATGGAGAGGCTCTCGACACTCGTCAGGTCGAGCACACTAAGCGAGGCTGCATCGAATCGAAATGTCACACTCACAATATCATGCCAGAAGGCGTCCTTGGATGCGCACAACCACGACTGTGTGGACTCCCGCCGACAGTAGACCGGTATGTACATACGTAGACAAGGCAAGCACATCTGTCCGTCGGCGAGCCTCTGTGAGGTGCCTAAGTTAGCTCGTGAGAGCTGGATAAGTGTACCAAGACAACCTTGCCACAAAAGGGGGGGTTAGGATAGGGGCTGGAGGAAGATAGAGTCGAACCCGTCCGTCTAATCGTCATCCGTCTGGGGGCCAGCAACCTGACGTCCGTCCCCGACCCCTTCCCGCCATTCCCCGATCGCTGGTCAAAGTGCGAGAAAACCGGTACCGGAAACGAGGCACCGGGGGAACGTCATACTCCTACCGACCTAACATCCGATGGGGTATCGTTCTCCTGAATAACGACGACGGCGACGTACGACGAAGCCCCAAAAAACAGGCCCGACCCGGCTCTTAGTGTATTTATCGGTGTGTTTTCCTCTTCCCTCCTAAGAACGTTCAGCCTTCGGATCCCCACCTCCTGAGGGTCGGACTTGGAAGGCGTCGTCCATCTTCTTTTCGAGAGATCATTCATTACCAGTCCGCATAGGGTATTGTGCAGTTTGACATCACAAAGCCAACACCAGCCCTGACCTCCTAACAGGGACCCTCTCCTAGTGTCTAGAATAGGGGGTCCGCCGTCATGAGCGCCAACGTGGAAGTAGGTAGTGGGGCTTACAACACCAGATGCGGTCTACGGCCTACCTACCCGCCTACGAGATGGACGGAAGAATGTCGCTTATATTCATATATAACCTTTGCATCGTCTACAGCGGTATACTACCTCCGTGAGATAAAAAGGTAGACGCGAATGGCGCTGACTTGACTAACTTAAGCCTCGCAACCGGGCCTCACAAGCACCTGCGTCCCGAGTCCATCCGTCCAAACCGGTTATCTACATTTGTCACGCGGATGGATCTGGCTAACTAGTTCACACAGTACGAGCGAGCGTGAGCCGACTCCCGAGCAAGGCCCTTCGAACTTCTCAGACAGCTCAGAGCATCACCACCTGGATATGTTCGCTTGCTAGGTTGCCATGGATGGATGGGATTGCTCGAAAACAAGACCCGCCTCGCCCATCCGCCCATCCCATGCGTCTATCCAATCGATCAGCGCCGTGGACAAATAACAAGGAGCAAAGAACAGGGGAGTGCTGAAGGGAGCAGAAGTACGATTGTTGGGAAGGTTGAGGATGAACAGCTCCCCGTTTTAATTGCCCGTAGTCAGAAGTAATATACATTGGATGAGATCTCCGTGTCTGTAGATTATGCGGCTTGAAAGGCATTACGCTGAGGATTCTGGAGACCACCACTGTTGGGGGGGGGGGGGGGGGGGGGGGGGGGGCGGG
>QJNS01000017.1:441129-460944 GCA_004154925.1 Monosporascus cannonballus | reverse complement strand
GGTTGCTGGCCCCACCACTTTTCCCCCCCCCCCCTCCCCAAAAAAAAAGTCCCATACACCTTGAGCTGTGCTCAGTTATGCAGACGCAAACATAACCCGCCGTGACTCCCCTCCCACTGCACAACAGAGACATGCTCTCTAAATATGTCGAGGACTGCTCCCACCCCAGCGCCGCGATTCCTGTGGGCTGAGAGACTCGATGGCAGCTCCAACCCTGAACTCGACCCTGTCTTTATATTTAGGCGCTATTGACTGCAGCTCAGTCGAACAGATCGCCAGCTCGCTGCCGTTGCCTTGTCCGGCCTTCCAATCTGTCCGCAAACAACTCCTTTCCGGAATTGGCCCCAAACTTGTCCGGGAACAGCTCCTTGGCCGACTTCCCAGCGACGCCCTTGATCGCGAAGCCCTGGTCTGCGCTCTTCTGATTCGCGCTCCCGCGGATGCTGAAAGCCGAGCCATCGGCCGCCGCCTCGCCCGGGATCGAGATCCTGTCCGCTAGCTTGCCTTTGCCCGGAATGGTAATCCGATCCTCGAGCCTCCGGCTCCGCGTCGACGTTTTTACGTCGCTGCTCCCGTCCATTAGGGGTAAGGTGATCCCTTTTGCCATGAGGTCAGCCGCATCTTCGACGGCGTCTCCGAGCCGTCCGTTGCCGGATTTGAGCTTCTGCGGGAAGAGCTCTCTGCTGCGGTTGCTGCGGGACATTTCGCTCTTTATCACGCGCGCCCTGTCTCGGTTTCGCGTTGCCGGTCGGTCGCTTGGCATGTCATCCATGCTACGATCACCGTCGCGGTCGCGCGTTGGAGACGCTGAGCGGTCTCTCCGGCTTGCGCGTCGACTACCCGACCCTTCGGGGAACAGTTCCTTGCCGCGATTCTCGTTGCGGTATGGAGTTCTACCGGGCTCGCTTCGGTCAGATTCTGGCGTATAGGAGCGCCTCTTGAAGAGCCGCGGCCTTGTCGCACGATTCGCCCGTGAGGCCTCGTCGTCATCGTATAAATTAACGTCAAACGGCTCCGTGGGTTCCTCATCTCTGAAGTCCCTCCCCCCTCTTCGCCCATAACCGCTCCCGGCTCGATCCCGATATCTTCTCGTCTCATTTCGACGTCGACGCTCCTCAGGATCGTATTCGGGATTCAATAGGTAGAATCGACTTCTTTGCGCGGCACCTGCTTGCTTCTTGTCGCTAAGGACGGCTAACCGCACCTGCAAAGCGATGTCCGGCATTTGAGAGTACCGCTTGGCCGGGAGAAGCTGCCGTGCGGGAAGCAGAGCGACGTCCTCGATGGGTTCGACTGCTAGCGCTTCGAGAGCCCGCGCGGCGACAGGCTCCGAGGGGAATACTAGGTTGGCGGAGGAATCATCTATCCACTCTATCTTCTCAAAAGGGCTCTCGGGAAAATGCTCGGCAATGTAAGCCTTTACGTCGTCGGGTTTCAGAACGTCAAGGCCTCTGATATGGACTTTGGTAGGGGCAAGTACATCTGGCTCCTCGGCAACTTCTCCGTCAGATCGATCGCCCTTTCCATAGGCCCAAGTGTCAGCAGTAGCCTCAGAGGAGTAAAACTTTGGTGGGTAACAGACGTGGAGGTGCTTACGGGTAGCTCTTCGGCTGCTAACTCTGGAGCGATGGGCTCGTCTGGGACGAGGTCCACATCCAAGTCCATGTCAATATCGAGGTCCATGGAGTCCATGGTGCTGGTTATTGCGATTTACTGTGGTAGATGGGTGCGTGTGTTGCAGTGGTAGGCAGAAAGCATGCGCGGGAAGTCGGTATTAGGGAGAGAATCGCTGGTAGACTCGATGTCATCAATGAGTGAGGGGGCTATTACGCTGAATGAGTGTAGATATTGGGCAAGTGCGCACGCGCCAGGCGCAACAACCTGCTTCAAGACTGTTACTGGTGTAGAAATATACCGAGGGCACGTAGCCTTGCGCCAGGGCGCGGCGGGAACGCGAGTAGTATTGGTTGGGTAAACGATATCTAGAATCGTGAGACGTAACAAAAAGTTCAGATCGCTATTCAGAGCCAGATGACTGCGTAGGGCAGTGCCCTCTCGTCTGCGTGTCCGAAGGGCTAAATTAGAAGTATTGGATGATTTGGCGTCATTGAAAGCCCGGAGGAGATAGAGATGATCCCGAGAAATAGAGATGAGCGAGGCTCATATAACAGTTAACCGTTACTTATTTAGTATTTAGAAGATGCTAAGCTGACGGACCCGCAGCCCCGCTTTTCCCGTTTGCTGGATTGCCCCGCTTCGTAAAACTACTTTATTTAGCTTATCTTCCGTTATCCTTTATCTTATCGATCCGATTCTCACCGAGGACTGCATTGCATATGAAGGCATCTCTAGTCTGAGCTCTGGTCTCCATGCACTTATATCGGCCAGCGAATTTATCCCGTAATATCAATCTCGTATTATCGGGCCTCTTTTCGATTAGACGATGCAGTTCAGAAAGACCCCGTGCAAACGGTGTTCCGAAATGGGTTCCCATTTATATCGCGTCCATCTCATCAATGATTACACATGCTGGCATACTAAATTGGTGTCTTGGCTATATTGGTAGAGAGTATCCGTACTATTCCGGAAAAGCTCAGCCACATAATGAGTTGCGAGAGAACCCTATAATATCCATCGTGGCATGCGCAGTTCATCATTATCATCGTGCGTGGTATATCCTCCCCCATTGTCTATTGTACTACACCCTGGTCTCCAGAGCGCCCCCTAACGTTAAAGTTTATACAGATACCCGCATCTACATGTCTTCCTCATCCTGATATCTAAATGTCAGGCTGTCTCTACCCTGTACCTATGAAGCTCCTCCATCTGAACGGGCACGCACGTCGTTCGCTGCACTTTCGGTCGGGAGGAGCCCTCGGTCCCATCCGGCGACACCGTTGAGCTGAAGCCGTTGGATGCCTTTCGCTTGAGGGTCGACAGCGATATCATCATGTCGCCGGCCGAAGGCCCCTGGTCATCGTCCTCGGAATCGTCCTTGCGGTCCAGTAGCGGGTCAAATGCCCAACTCGCCTCCAGTCCTTCCATGAAGCAGGGCGACCAGCGTAGGAATTGCCAAGAAAGCGTGTCCGACACCAAGGCAATATACAATGACTCGGCCTTCCCATTCGGAGTACAGACAGCGCAGTGCTTGCGAATAAATTCAAGGTCGTAGTTGTTGTGCCCGATGAGACCCGAATCAAGAGGCCTGAGCATCGGGAGTCCTTGCAAGGTTGTTGCGTCGCAGAGCTGGGCTTCGAGAGGCATCCACTCCCTGCCCTGGAGAAGGCTATCGAACGCCTGGGATACCGCCTTCACAAAGGATTCGCTGTCGGTTCCGCCGATCGCTACCATCCGATGAAGGCCCCGTGATAAGCACCGTTGGTACGCAGTAGTATCCTTTTCGAAGGGGAACGGCTGAGATGCGGTCGGCAGAAGCGATACATGTACAGTCCATTCTTTAGTGACCTGTCCTGCTCTGCCCACTGCGGTGTCAGCAAGAGTCTGACTCTGAGACGGTCGATGGCGTGGCTGGGGGGCATCCTTCGTGCGGCCTCTCGAACATACAGTATCTGACGAAGACACTCGACTGGGGCAATTGGCATTGAGCATAGACACGTCAAAGTCCTCCAGCTCCTCGACCCGCTCCTCCAACACGATGGAAGCCTCATTCACTTCGCCCAATCGATCGTTAAGGCTTTGAAGGGTATCGTCATGATGGTCTAACCGCTCGTCATAGGCCATGAAGCGGTCTTCATGCAGTGCCTGCCGCCTAGCTAGCTGATCTACCGAGTGCCACGTGAGGTTGACATTCCTATAGCACCCCTTTAGATCTTGGTTGAACTCTTCCTTGTTCTTCTCAACCTGATCTTCCAGTTCGCCCAAGCGGCGCGCCAATCGTCCCAGGTTCATGCCAAGTCCCGACTTGTTCTCACGGTCCAGCTGTTCCTCGAGAAGCTGCACGCGCCGGCGAAGGAGTACTAGCTCCATCCGGTCAGGCGGCGGCTCGGCCGTCTTGATATGGTAACATGAATTGTGACCACATTCGCATGTGACGCCGGGGAGAGCACGGTTGAGCGTGAAGCCAACGCAGGCACATCGCTGGCCCTTAATTTCCGGGTTGAGCAGGATATATCGACATTGACCGCTAGGCAGTTTATTCTCGTCGATAGGCACCACCGGTATTTGCTTTGGAGATAGCGATGGCTGTCCCGACATGTTCTCTTGCGGAACTTAGGAGGATGCGACTCCTGATATCACCGACAGGGTTTGGAGCCCCAGGCGAAAGCGTTGCTGATAATATGACCAAATCGTAGGCTGGGTTATGAGAAATAGAACAATTCCGGGTAATACTATCCCTCGCGGTCTGCGGCGTAGAGTAGCCAGTCTGGGGTTTGTACTTGGTCCATCGAACAGCCTAGGCACCAAACATGTGAGGTTGCAAATGTACTGGTCGGATAGGACCGCTCAGAAGCGACTGCTGCTTGGACACTTGACCAGAAGGAGTTGATGGGGCTATAGTGACGGCGAAATCAAACCTCTTAATATCCCAAACTCTTGATGCTGTACGGACTTGGGCTTAAGCCCAAGCGTCAGGTCCAAATCCAATTTCGTTATCAAGCCAGTGGACCTTTTCGGTTGGGGCTTTTGCGACTTATTTTCGACAGGGAGAGTCGGTTAAGCCGAGCCAGGGACCCTGGCGCAATACTATGGAACAGTTCCTATATCAAGTAGAGGAACGATCGTTCTATGTACCGGCGAAAGGTGAGATATCAGATAAGCGTCAGGAACGACGAGACACCATTTACTACCTATACCGACACGCGGGCCAACCGAAAGTAAGAGAGTACCTAGGCAACAGGCAATGGATCCAAGGACGAAGGCGTCAAGGCATTAATGTAGTTGTCCGCTGCAGGCGCATTTGCATGTTTTGGATACGCTCGAGATAAACCGATAGGCCAATAGGGACCGGTATCTTTAAGTTACTGGCCAGGGGTAGAGCCACAAACAATGGGGGTTCAGGCTGACCTTATCAGAGGGCACAGCAAGTCGTCGAATAAGATGGCGCACAGGATCTGGCGGGGTGTGAAAAAGGGCATGGGTGTAAGGGGTGATGATGGACACCGTTGAACCACTGAACGCTTCTGGTGGCACTGTGCTACTAACCCCCGGGTTTCGTTGCAATTGCAGCAGCAGGAAGTAACGCGAAGGTGTAGTGAGCAGGGATACAGGAACGGCAACAAGATAAACCAACCTAATAGGGTAGGCATGGGTAAAGATGGCCAAACCCTTTTATCAAAGGACGAGCAGATAAAGCACACCTCGGCCGGGCCTGGTCTAGTTGTATAAGGGAATGCATGTCATCTTGAAGCTCACAAGGGTTCCCGCATACTCACATACCCTAACATAATACGCAGAGGCCGCTAGGAGAATAAAAAGTGATAGGTCCAATCCCACCAGCCATGGCAACCTCGAAATACCATGATGGTTCGCTTAAGACGCGGCAATGGCTCAACGCTTAACTCAAAAGGCGATTGATCAGATTCATTCATCTGGCCAAGCAACTCAGCCTAATTTGGCTAGAGTGGAATAGGCCAAAGGGATAGGGGATTCACTCTTTGAAGACGATGCCGCACGGGGTTGCGGGCCATGGCAGATAGCGACAGGGATCCAGCATCCAGACCAGAGTGGGGGTCCGATAAGGAGCTGCACACAAGAGCCTGGTGGTCTCTCGATATGTGATTCGCTGTTGGACTTCATTATCCCACCATTGCATCGCACCTGCAGCTCTATGAGTCCCCCAGTTCCGTACGTGCTCCGTCGTTCCAAAGGGAATCACTTTCTTTCGAACGGAACTAAAGGGAAGGAAGGACTGCCTCGAGCAAGTATAGAGCTTGGGGTTTCGCTTGTTATGTCGCCTGTTTCTGTATGTATGCAGTGGCACCTGTTCGTTTCAAGTTGAGAGATGCAACACCACATGTTTAAGGATTACGAGACCTTAATGGCCAGCCAGTGGTATTCCGAGTAACATGGGTCCAAGTTGGGACTAGACAGTACTGGGCGGCCGCGGTGGCGGCCGCGGTCTCTCTTTTCTAATTGCCTAGAGAATTATGGTAGGGGTGGTGATCGATCGGTAGGGCGGAATCCTACGTGTACTTGTATCTTGCAAAAGGAAAAAAGAAGAAACATCATGTCAGGTATCGGCGAGTGCAAGAAACTGGCCACTGAAAAAAAATCTCGGCATCTAACATGTGGAGAGATACCGCCCGAGTATGTTAGACTTACCCACATACCTACATAGTAGACGAGGTAGTTATTGCTTATGCCATTACACCTTGCCTTTTGCGTGCGGGGATTACTTGCAGCATATTCTTGACTCGATGCCGCTACGTAAAGTACTCTAGATATGGCGCTAGGTTTTAAGTTACGTAATACTTACCTCCCACGTTCTGTAAGGGAGAGAGAGAAGTTGCACATGTCTCTCGAGCTTTATCACTCTTCCCTTGGTACTGGGATACTTCCATAGGCAGCTTCGAGTTTACCTCTCCTCGTAGTTCCCAGTATTTGGACTAGGTATGCAATGTATAAGAGCTGGAATAAGAGTGTTAACACACCACACTCGCAATGCAGGGGAGCCCGCAGCATATGAGACACGTAGAACTAAAATTACAAGAGTGTATACAGATAACCTGCAGTGTGCACCGCTACTGTCCCGAAATTGTATCCCTGTCGATGCCCCTCTTCAAAGTCGTGCGTGAGTAATGTAGGACTCTCGTACTCCTTCATGCTATATTGTACGTAGATTGATGCATATACCTAATCTAGTAGAACCCACGTGTCAGTAGACATAGGCTGAAGAATGCGCTTACACCACTGGCATGGTGATCAGCGCAAGGGAAGCTGAAGACAAAACAGAGGGAAGAAGGACTCAAGGGCCGCTATCATTGGGCGCGAAACGAATGAAAGCGTCGATGCCCAGGTTCCCGAGGAGAACCACTTCTTCGACGGCAGAGTTGTGAGCTAATTGGAACACGCCTACTCAAGTTATGCAGGTATTATGATAAAACCGCAGCACTTCGAAGTACAGCAGGCTTTCGATATGCGAATACAACCTCGTTGCCGTGCACGAGGACGGGGGAAAACAAGCGGGCTGCCGATAACGGCCGTTGGCTTTGCGTATCATGCATGCCTCAAGAAAGACCTACGTATAATGCATGGCACGTGCGACCAGCTTGAAATAGTGCCGTGATGCTCTTGTTGGCCAACATGAATGCACGCGGCCACCGCCTTGCAGTCTTCCCCCTTTCCGCGAAGTTGATATTCCCTAACCGGGTCACAACCTCCACGCCTGGGATCAGGGATGTCTAGGTTCTTCATCCTCGATTCGGTCGCTCCACCCGTTTGGGATTCCCGTGTGTAACAGCGGGATTTCCCCTCGACGCGATTCAACATTCGTGTACAATGTCAAGAAAACCAAGAGACTAGGCGTTGCCCTCTTCTAACGAGGCTCTCAATGGGAGGCAGATTCATAGTAAGCACCGTTCGATTTCGCATCGGCGCTACTTCACCCATATTTAGAACGCAACATCACACCTACCTCAACTAGCTGGTTCATCGCTCCAGCTCTACACATGCTTTCCCTTATCGGTTGCTATTAGGCAAGCTGTACTTCTGCGGGTCCCCAGGTTGGGGGACCCAGCCATGAGGAAGGCCAATCCGCTCACCGGTCCCGGTTTTCTCATTAGACATTCATAACGGCTCGGGAAGCATAAGCAAGTGATGGCCGTGCCTGACTGGAATATCCCGCGCAGCTCCAGACATAGAGAGCCGTAGTTAGTAGTCTAGACCGCATCTGTTTTCCGCCAGCCAAGCGGCGTATAGCTGTACGTATGCAGTTATGTGGCCGCGCATATGATAAGATCTGCATACGTTGACATGCGACTACGATCTTGTAGGCGTTCATGATATTCATTTCGGCCTATGCTGTACAGCGCGGGATGTAACGAGGCCGTCTCGATCGTCTCACCTGGAGCGCTTACTAGTGTGCGCACTTCTATGCATTATTACCTTTAAATCACTTGGTGGTGTGGGCTGGTCACGGTAGATATCTGGCTTTGACAAGGTCCTACCAGTTGTTTCTCAATAGACATCCATCGCTCATCTACCCTATCTCGTTCTTGATTTTGATCCCTAGGCTTACAGTGGCGCCGATTTTCCCAGGGCAGGTAGTGATGATTACCTAATCGCGGGGATAGAAGTGTGCGGGAGGGTTGAAAGCGTTTGGCCCAGTCAGATAATGATTCGACAAGCCACAACTAGGTTAACCAAGGCAGCATTCCTGCATTCACCACGTCTCTCCTAACCTGCTGGGAACCAATGCCATTCTCAGCTCCCTCCCGTTTCCTGCTATGAGTGGACCAAGGGATCCAGCACTCACGTTTGGGTCAACTACGAACTGGGGCGGGGTGCGGTTGCTTTCACGGTCCATCCCCTTTCTACTGATTCTCTCCAGATGCAACCGCACGGTTGCTCTCACGCCCACGCTTACTGATGAACATAGTTTATTCAGGACCCCCAATCATTGGCTGCCAGGAAGACAAGCTTTATTATGTGTCATCAATGCGTCTGTTGGTGCTCAAACCCACTGGACTTGCATGTCATCTCCTCTGCTTGGTGGATCGTGCCGAAGTGCTACGCCCACTTGATGGAAGAGAGGACAGTCCAATGACTTAGCTCTAGCCTACAATATTCGTATTATAGTCAACAAACCCCGCCCCTCCCTCTAGATATTTAGGAAGGACAGGTGTTAATGGTCGTCTCTACTGCTACCTAACAGCTAGCTCCTGCTTTTCACTCTGGGCTACCATTTCCCAAGACAGCGTGCCGGCTCCGACAGTCTCTTGTAAAGACTCTTGATCTATTAAACTGGAGCATCCGACACTACCTTAGGATGAACTGTAGGTCCAACTTGCCCAGGTTTGTTAAAAATTGATCTTTCATATCTTCAAGCACCCGATTCCCGGACTCACCCGTCGCCAGAGCAATGTGATATATTTTCACCAGCCTTGCTATTGTGTACCTCGAGATGTCCATTGCCATGTCACGACCGATACAAGCATTGGACCCTTTGAAATTGGACCATCGCGTTAGTTGAGAGGTTCAAATGCAATTAACAGAAAAAGGCTGCGGAAGTTTTCCTTCTTACAAAGACCAAATGGGGAGAATACAGCAGCATCGCAAACCATTTCACGATGCGTAGTCCATCGCTCAGGAACAAAGTCATTAGCGTGTTCAAAGCAATCTTCCCCTAAATAGTTTTGTTAAATATCAATATTAGCACTTTGACGAGCGACGCCTTCTGTATATAAGTATGTAAGAAAGGCCAATACTTCGCCCGATGACATAACGAGGGGTTATAACCGTCGTATGGGGGGAATATATGTCTCGCCGATCATGATCCCGTTCTCTATCGTCTTCCTACTTCCCCCAGTGAGGACGGCTAGATAGAGACGCATGGCCTCGTTGAGTACACCCGTAAGGTGGTCAAGCCGAACCAAGGAGCTGAGGTCTGTCACACTGAAACCCTCAGGCTCCTTGTAGATCTTTTCGGCGTGATGAGGATGTTTTGCAAGCTCACACAGTGCACCAGTCAGGACAGCAGCAGTGGGTTGGCTGGAATATCCGTTAACTCGGATTTATGTTTCCAGGGGACATTAAGATGAGCTTACTTTCCGGCAACGATTACCAGGAGGCTGTCTCCATGGAGCCACTTCAAAACCCTTTCACCGTGTAGGTTGCGGCCATCAACTTCATTAAGTAACGAGTCATGTCTAAGCTTGGCTGATTATAGGGCCCTTTCTGGAGTCTTTCCCGTGGCTGGTTCTCGCACCGCACCAGTGAGTTATGTAATGCCAGTCACGAAGAACATGGGACTCTGGGGCCCAGCTTTAGGCCAATATGAATTAGCCATGGAGTAGGAGTGAATGGTCCCAAGAGGGACAATGCCCGTTCTAACTGGATAGTAACATGATGATAGGGTTTGCAATGGGTACCCAATGGGTACCCACGGACTACCCACGACCGTGGGTGGGTAACCGTGGGTAGTCTTGGCATTTTTTTTCAAAAATACCCACGATTACCCACCAACGAGCTAACCACCCACGGGTACCCATTGGGTAAAAATTATGATAGTGTTAGAACATAGCGAACCAAAAAGTCCCATTTACTTTAAAAGCAAGATTACCATTAAATGCGTACTAATCTGCGTAGTAATCGCCCTGCCTTATGAACCAAGCAAAATTGATTGCGAATTGCCCAATTTGGCCAAACCACTCAATCCATTATGCTCTGTGAGCCAAGCGAATGTACGCTTGGAAGAAAGTTGTTTACGAATGCCTTGGGGGCAATCGGAAAGACCTTCGGGATGCACATTAGTGCTACCGCCAACTTCACTCTTCCCCTAGGAGCCGAACGAAAAGCGGCTCCTTCGAGCCATCGCGTTGCCGCATCATTCCAGAGCCAAGCCGGGCCGGGAAAACAAGGCGACCAAGACTTACGAAGCTTGCGGGCATTGTAGCCGAAGGAAATTACTTCTCTCAACATTCCGGTAACCGTAGGCTGAAAGTACGAAGGCACTTTTGGGAAGTAACTGAAGCGACGAAATTTGTGTTTCGAACTAGGGCGAAAGAAATGTATTAGTACGAAGATTAGTACGCCAATAGAATAGGTAGGTAATTAGCTTACCGGAGCTTGTAGGACCGGAGGCGTAATTTGAATTTGTCCGCCACCCGGGGAAACAACTTCTTCCAGGCTGTAATATCGGAAGGTTGAAGTTTGATAAGATTAGTTAGGAGCTCCTTTTCGTCATCCGCCATCCAGAGACGAATATCGGCAGAGTGGCAAAGATAATGAAAAATAGGGGTAGCCCAAGCGTCATCTATCCCTTCGCTGCGAATGAAATCAAGGATGCCCAGCTTAATTTCGGGTATCAGGTTCCCGTTGTGCAAATGGTAGGAGCTTTGTCTGGCCTTATAATATAAGGTCTGCAAGGGCTTTTGGAGAAGTTTGACCCAATGGATGTAGGCATAGTACAGCTGGTGCTATAAACTAAGTTAGCACCGAATATGCGTACTAATCCACGTACTAATCAGCTTACCGACTGCCGCTGCTTGGCGAGAACATCATGGTTCTTATGCTTCAACGAAGGCGCTTTCCGTCCGGCATGTTCCACGATTGCGTTGGTAACCATTCGGGCAAAGTGTTTCGCATGCAGAGGTGCCGAATCAGAATGTAGGTTAAGCTTAAGCTCACGACCAAGCATCTAAGAAATATTAGTAAAATATATAAAAAAGTAAAAGATCAAGTGAAAAAAAATAGGAAAATAATAATAATAAAAATTTTACCTTTTCTACAATCGAGAGTATAGCGTTGAATTCATCCGAAGTAAGTACCAATGGCTTAGGAAATTTTTCGGCCATGGCATATGCCGCATCGTTGATTACC
This sequence comes from Monosporascus cannonballus, assembly GCA_004154925.1. Taxonomy (NCBI): domain Eukaryota; kingdom Fungi; phylum Ascomycota; class Sordariomycetes; order Xylariales; genus Monosporascus; species Monosporascus cannonballus. Next base: position 449,445 of record QJNS01000017.1, on the reverse strand, counting down.
AGCGTCAATTTGTCTTCGAACTTTGGGAAATAAAGGTAGCGGCGGGCCGCATTATCCCATTGTAATAGGGCGATTTGTTCGTCCTCCGAAAGCTCTTCTTCGGGAACAAATTCGTATTCTCCGTTAACGGACGCCCATGGAAGATCACTGTTTAAACCAGGGAGTTCACAAGACAACCAGTCCGAATCGCCTGTAGCCGCTTTCACTGTACCAGAACGTGATTTGAGGTCGATGTTGTATTGAGCTGCAAGCTGCTCAGGGTGTTTGTTTTGTGAACGACTAGAAATGATTAGTACGAAGATTAGTACGCTGCCAAAAACGGAACTTACAACAAATTATTGGCGGCATCCACAATGTTTCTGTGGGCTTCATCTTGGACAACAGGGTCCGGTTCGGGGTGCTTTTTATCCCAAGCCGCTTTATCGCGGCGAATTTTGGCTCGCAATGCTTGTTGGGCATTTTCCACGGCCTTTTTGTTGGGATTTTCACGAAGGAGTTTCTCGTTGCGATTTCGCGCTTTCGCAGTATGTTTGTTGCTTGAAAGCGCGGCATCGGGTTTACGACGCTTGCGAGGAGGTTCACTATTGTCTCCTCCGGAAGCCGACATTATGCTAAATATAACAAGATATCGATTAGTACGAAAATTAATACCCACTATATCGGGAATACAGTATATTTATACCTTGGATCAATACCCGCGGCGCAAGGGGGAGCAATCCTTTGCCTACTGTAGCATTTACTCTAAATCAATTGTAAGTATCAAAATTGATGTCGCATTATTAATGCGATTAAGAATATAAAAAAAGTAATGTAAATACCTTGTTATTTGATAGAAATACGGCAAAACGAAAATTTAGTACTTGGTAAATGGATTAGGAAGAAGTTATGTGGGTGTATATATAATTAACCCACTTAAAAAAACTCCCGGCTAAACTTCGGGTAAACTTTTTTTCTAATGAAAGAAATACGTCATTATGCGGTATTTGGAAAAAACCCTGAGCCTATCTGCTTGCAAATTTGTTCAACCAGACGGAAATCCTTTGGGTGAATAGTAACTCTTTTCGCATGAATCGCACAAAAGTTACTGCTGGTGAACAACGTAACCAATCTATCTTCCGCCGCTTCCTGTAATGCCTCTAACGCGGATCGCTGAATCCTAAAATCGTTTCCCGGTCGCACATTGAATAGGATCTCCCGGACCACAAGCTTAAAGGAATGCTGTGGAATTAACGGGGTGTATGATTTCTGAAACCGCTTAATCTCACGTAAAGCCACAGCTTCTTAAAATTAGAATCGTACTAATCAATGTACTAATCTTGTAATCTGTAACTTACTCCCTGGTTTAAAGCGACGATGCCGAGCCTGTGTTCTAGCCCTTTGTTTTTGCACCTGGCGACCGCGAGCACTTTGTTTCGGGACTTGCCCTTGCCTAGTAAAAGCAGTCGGCGGTTGCTGTCGGGATGATCTGGTCGCTTTTGTCGTTCGAATTGCAGTCGGCGGTTGCTGTTGGGATGATCTGGTCGCTTTTGTTGTTCGAATTCCCGGGGTAGGAATTTCGTTTCTAGAAGGAGTAGGATTATTACTGCTAGTGGTCGTAGTAGTAGTAATAGTAGTGATAGAAGTACCGGATAAATTTGCAGGACGATTAGACCGTGCATTATTACGGTCAATTGGGTTTTCCCTTATGATGCCGCCTAATACGCGACGTAATGGAGGTGTGGCTTCATCTATTGGGGGAGGCATTCTGGCTACATGGGGCGCGGGAAAGTTAGAGGGAGGAATAGTAGCAAACTTTCAAAATCTATCCGGAAGGTCCGGAATGAAATAAGCGCCAAATAGATAGTTCGGATAATAAATAATCCCGTTGCAATATTTTGCGTGCATACCTTATCTGAATTTTATCTTTAGGTCTCCGCCCGTACTAATCTTCCATTTTCAACGTACTAATCTTCCTACTTTTAACGTATTAATCTTCCGCTTTCAAAATACTGATCGCATACGGTCGCGTTTAACAACATAATTTGCAACATAATTAAAGCACCATTCGAAATTGATATTACAAAATGCCAGCGCCTTTCATCGACCTTTCTAGCCAGATTACGACCAACGAAGAAAATTATGGGTCGGGCCTTACCGAAGAAGCTGTCGAAATGGAAAGTCAGCTGCGGGAATTAAATGATGCCTTATACGATGAGGACAGAAGCGAAGGTGAAAATGAAGGCGAACCTGAATTTGGGAAGCAACCTAATATCGAGGGCGGGGACGAATTTGGAGATAATTACCTGCTCGACGAAACGGATTACGAAAAGGAAGGTAGCGGGGAATCAGGGAACGAATCCAATCATGGGAGCGAAGAAGATTTTGACGAATCGGATGACGACGAATTACGCAACAGATACGCCAAGGGAGGAGCTAGATCCCCAGTCCAACCAGGGTCTAGCTTACGGTCCCAGGATAACGCACAAGAAACATTCGAACCACTTTTACGATTTGGCATTCCAGTATGTTATGTCTATAGAACGGAAGACGCCGAAATGTTCAAGACGTGGTTTATGCGACGGCCGTGGTTTCAAGAAAGAGCTGCCCTCGATGATGGTGTGAACGAGGCACTTTTTCAAAGAATCTTCGTCTTCAATCAAAAGTCTCAGCATTGGCAAGGTTGGCTCCATGGCGCGACCTTAGAAACAGGTCAGCCAATGATGATCTGTCAATCTTGTCATGAAACCCGGATACATCCGAGATCGAGCAAAAATAATCATGGTACCACTTCATTAAAAATTCATGTAAACAATGGATTATGCGAAAAAAAAAAAAAAACTAGCCCGATACAGGGAAAGTCAAGCCGCCACAGATTCCACTGTAAATAGGATTTCCTTGGTACGCGCTATTTATCGTACTAATCATCGTACTAATCATGGTTTAACAGCATCCGCTTGACGCTGCCGGAATCTTGTCCCAAGATAATCGTTATATGGTTGAAATGTGGGCCAGCTTGTACCTATCTTTCAATACTATCGAAAATCCGCATTTCATCAATTAGGTCCGGCATATATGCCCTACTTATAATCTTCCAAATTCCCGTGCGCTTAAGGACAGATACGAAAAGTACGTAAATAAGGTCGTGCGGTCGGAGTTGCAAAATCTTCCTCCCGAATCTCACGTTTCGGTAACTACCGACGTTTGGACTTCCCCTGGCCTAACATGGGCTTTCCAAGGTGTATATGTTTACTTTATCGACAAAAACTGAACACTTAGACACGTCCTGATTGACATCCACCTATGTGAAGACAAAAAAGGAAAGTCGAATACTCGAGCGCTGTACGAGGCGCTGAAGAAATACGGACTCCATACAAGAGTCCAGGTCATAACAGCGGATGGCGGAACGAATTTCGGTATGAAGCATTTTAGGAAATGCATGAGAAAGGACAAGCAAAAACAGGAATGGATAAAGGGGGCGAACCATTTCCACTGTTTCTCGCATTCCCTACAGAATATCTACAGGCGTCTTTTTAAACGCTTGAAAGTTACAGATGGCGCAGATACAGAAGATCAGGCGGGCCTAGAAGTGGAGAAGGACGAGAAAGGGACAGCCAAAATCAAGCAGATCAAGCTCGATACGGCTGATCGTGTCGTAACAGGAGTACGTCAACCTTTGTCATCCCGCTAGCAGCGTCGTACTAATCTTCGTACTAATCCTTTGGCCAATTTTAGATCAGATGGTTCGCGACATATCTCAATCTCAGTACCGAACGCCAGCAGCGGTTTAGGCGCGTACAGGCTACTCTCAAAGAGAAAGGTATTTTAAATATCCAAAAACCACTGCAGGCTATTCGAGACGTAAGGACTCGTTGGAGCTCCGTGGTATACATGCTTGTCCGGGCTCGTCGATTGAGACCTGCAATCGAGGATTACATACGTCGCGAAAAGATGACTGGCTTCGAAATACGGAAACCACCTGGGATATCATCGATTACTTGATCGACATTTGCAAGCCGTTCCTCCTACTGACAAACCTTTTTGGCGCTTCGAAAGATCCGAACTACAGTCATGTTCTTGCAGGGTTTAAAACCATAAAGAAGCATCTTCGTAAGTGCGAAATTCACCTACAAGATCGAATTTCTGCTAGTGCCCCGCAACCCTACCTTGAAGGATTACTTCGAGCCGTTTAAGATTGCTCTGAGTTCCATCAGGTCTATATCGACAAAGCTTTCAAGAATAACAAGTACCATCTCATCCTCGCTATGCTTTTGTATCCTTTGTCGGATTCGAGAACAGAACTCCATTTCGATGGGTGGAAGACGTTTCTGGGCCAATCGTCCACAGACGACTTTTCTCGCGATGAAGCGATTCGCTACTTTAAACGTGCTTACAAGTCTTACTATGAGAAATATGGAGATAACGTAGCGAAGCTACCTCGCCGACAGCGTACTAATCGAAGCCTATCGGAAATTATGACCGAGAGCATCAGAACTCCCCAAAAGGTATTTACTTTCTCGCACCATCTTATTTTCTTTTTCTCCCGGTGGTGCCCCTGCTAACATTTAATAGCGCATTTCTTCGAGCCTATCAAATCCCGATAACGGTCAGCCTTGGGAACAAATCGTCGACCATTACCTGGAAATGCGTAAGTCATATAAGTTCTCGACACGGGGATTAGTACGCTGATTAGTACGCAGGCTTACCCCCTAACCAAAATGTTTTTGCATTTTGGCGTGGGATGGAAACATCTTTCCCTGGGCTGGCCGCACTCGCCCGTAAGATAGGGTTTGAACGTTGCCTATCCTGCTTCCGCTGTTGACGAAATCAACAATTCCCAACCCGTTTCTCAAACGGCTATACCTCAAATCGATGGCGGAACAGCGCCGAGTGCAGCTGGTTTCTCACCAAGGCAGCAAGTCCACGATGAGATTATCGTACAGCAGGAACCTGGCCCATCAACGCCTTTAGCTAATTCAGGTGCCAGGAGGCAGACGAAAACTGGAAACGCTATAACTGGATCGGCAAGGGTACGGAAAAGGAAAGTTCACGGGAGCCCTGAAAGATTATCGCAATCCGTTCGGAAACGTGTGCTGAATTGGGGTAGGGGGGAGAATTGGTCTTGATCAGTGCGGATGATCATTTTATGTCACGATACGGAATGGGATTGTCGAAATAAAGAACGCAATCCGATTGTATTGCTGGTGTTGAACCTCGATGACTGAAATAACAGAAAACATGCTGAGTGGTGATGGTGGCTGGTGATGCCTGGGGGTTGAACCCATGGCGAAAAAGAACTTCTTAATATACATGCGAGACCCGGGCTTTTTGATCAGCCGAGCCTGATCATGGGTGTAACACCCCGCCCCACTTCAGTGCTAACAAGAAGTGGGCGTACTGCTAGTTAGTTTGTACATTATTAAGTGATACAGGTAGTTCAATTTAATTCGTTATAATATATTCGGATTTATAACTTTCGTTGAATAATATTTTATTTTAAAATTTTCTTTATATGATTTACTCTATTAATTTTATTTTAATTATTTTCTTTTATTTTAGTTTAATTTTTTTTTTACTTTATAATATTAAGGCTATTTTAAATTTGGGTTTTTAAATTCTCAAGTGTTATTTATCATATATTTTTTGTTATACGCGTATATAAAATTTTTGTATTAAAAATAATGAATTTTGAAAAAGTGGGTCTACAAGTGGGTCGCCTAAGATATCGTGATACCATCACCTCGTTTTGCCCACACTATATACAGCATACTGCAAATTTTTGCGCGGTCGCATTTTGGCGTAATTGCACCTCCTCGTCAATTTCAATTGGTTAATTTCCATTTTGATATTACTTTCTGGATGCGACAAGTAATTCTTTCGTTATGGCGCGCGTAAGAACTCGTAAGTTAATACTTGTACTAATTAACGTACTAATCCGCGTACTAATCGATGTACTAATCTTTAATTCAGAACCGCGCGTAGCCTCGCAGGCCAAAGGCGTCGGAGGTAAATACCCACCCAAAGGCAAAGGCACGGCTAAGGGCAAAGGCAAAGCCAAGCCGACAGCCAAAAAAACCCCTGCGGATACAACCGGCACGATCAGAAGGCCCAGACGATGGAAGCCCGGTAGTAAGTACTTCAGGCCCTATTAATTAATTTTTTTTCAACTAATCTTTTTTGTTAAGCTGTTGCGCTTCGAGAAATCCGCAAATATCAGAGAGATTTCAGCCTTTTAATACCAAAGGCCCCATTTCAACGTCTTGTGCGCGAAATTACCCAAGGTTTACTTGGCGGAACGGATTTCCGATTCCAGCGGTCAGCTATTGAAGCTTTACAAGAAGCAACTGAGGCTGCTTTCTTTACGCTTTTCACTGGTGTGTCCGCGCTAGTAATATGCGTACTAATCCACGTACTAATCGTTAATAGCTGCCAATTTATGCTGTATCCACGGCAAACGCGTTACCCTAATGGTAAAAGACATGAAGCTTGTCTACCATGTGACTGGGATGATGGGGCCGGTCGGTCCGCTAGGCTTCCCCGGATACGGCGGCCTTATCCTCGGGCTTCATCCATCCGCGGAAACCGCGGAAACTCGTGCACAACGAAAACAAGAACGAGAGGCTCAACAGACCCGAATCCGGGAAAAGCAGCTAGAAAAAGCAAGACAGCAGCAAAACAAGGCGTATCTTGCTGAACGAACGGAAAGGCTACGCCGCCTCGGGGCTACACATGAAGGCCAGCCAGAACAACTACTGAGCCAACACCCGGATAAAGCTTATCACCCACCCCCTGCCGGCGCTAACGATAGTGATTCCGAGTTGTCTGAGCCTCCAAGAAACGACTCGGGAAGAGATTAGTACGCCGATTAGTACGGCATTGCCTTTGCTGTTAGTGGTTAGGCCGAGGCATAGCAATTAGAGGTTTTGAGTACGTTATTAGTACACAGATTAGTACGGTATTGCATTGCGGTTGGTTTCATAGGGATAATAGTTCGGTTCAGGCATAGCAATTAGGCGTTTTGATTTGGGAATTAGTACTTAAAAAAGCACTTAATGAATGTAGCCTTAAATTACGTGAGCTTTTTATCCTCGTATCGTGCAATTCATATTGTGTTTGTATGGTAAATGCTTAATTTTTAAAATGGGTACCCACGGGTGGTTAGTCCGTGGGTAATTTCATTTTACCCATGCACTCCTGTTAACCACCCACGTAAATTTTTACCCACCCACGGATACCCGTGGTAGGAAATTTTAGCGTGGGTGGGTGGGTAGTGCAAACCCTAGGTTATACCAGTTGAAAACAAGGACAATTGGGAGGCGATGGAAAATATTCATAGTTGACGGTCCTGGCTGAATTCTTTCCATGAAGAGCGGTGCTGCGAACGTTCCAAACATGCCAAATGCAATATTTGGGATAACGAAAGTGACAAAAATCGCTCTCGGTAAAGCCCCAAGCGATGTTGCCCACCTTAGCAATCCACTCTAAGAAGGTGACGATAAGGTAGAATGCCAACATCCCTAGTCTGCCTTTGGTATGGTGTAGTCCTTCGTTAGACTTAGGGCCCAGCATGATCATGTTCTTAAGAGGTCAGAAAGTTTATTCAAGGGGATAGCGGAACTTGGATATGGAGCAGTTCAGGTGGTATGAGAATTGAGACATGACTTATCTGAGACTGGGGGGCCAAGGCATTTTGACATTGTTTTGGCTATAACTTTGTGCATAACATTTCCGTACCTCACGATTTGTTCTACTAGGACTCCGGTCCGTTTGCCATTTGACGCTTTGAGGTAACAAGGCGCGCGTATAGGGGGAAACCTCTTAGATGTTAGGCTGGCGGCGTTGATATGAGTATCATCATACAGTCATCCAAGATCCACTTAACCTCCTTACATTATGTAACAAGAAGTCAATTCTGCTTGGTTTCTTCCTTTGCGGCAAAGTGCATTTGACGTTGGCAAGTTCCCGCGAGACTGCTCTGCAACTCTGGTTGATTTGATTCGCGGATCTAACAAACCCGGAATCGTTCTCAGAGGGTTAGCCGATACCTGCAGACCACGGAATGTTGTCCTCGACAAACATGGGCTTCCTTGAGTGTACAGCTTCTCTGTGTTACGAAGACGGCGGAGTTCTAGGGTTGCAACCATGATACCTTAATGTCTCTGTCACACTCAAATAGAATCAATATATACGAGGATATATTGAGAGACCTAAAGAAAGGGAAGACAGTGACCCGAGGCGGGATCTTCTAGGATCCTTCTATTTATAAACGGATCAGGTAGGCCTAGAAGGCCCTGATCCAATAAAGCCCGACTAGCAGGGGCTTCCACCGTAACCGGGGGG